>CAHIKZ030004396.1:712500-917500 GCA_903632075.3 Acanthosepion pharaonis
AGAGAGAGAAAGAGAAAGAGAGAGAGAGAGATGACTAATATATATATATATATATATATATATATGTGAAAATATATAGAAAATAGGAAAGGACAGGTTAGGTAAATAATCCAAAGTCCCTTAGTATTTTAATTATTATTTTTAAAAAATAGTGCTCGATGCAAAAGTAGAGCATAAATATAATTATTTATTTAAAAATATGATTCCAAAACGCGACATAAGAAGTCTCATGTTTCAAAACAAGAGCCGAAAACTTCAATATAATTATTTAAATTAAATTGAGTTAAAGTAAGCTCTGTTCCATCTTCATACTTATTATTAACACCCAACACTCGCCTACCCAATTTAAACAATTCCCCCTAGCTGTTACCATGGAAATTTTGATTTCAATTTTTAATCCATGTAAATTTTCGATATACGTTATTCCAAAAAAATTTTGCTTGAAGATGGAACAGAGCTTACTTTAACTCAATTTAATTTAAATAATTATATTGAAGTTTTCGGCTTCTTATGTCGCATTTTGGAATCATATTTACATATATATATATATATATATATAACTAGACTCGTTTCGAAAAACCCTCGAATTTTTGATTTGCTAGTCAAATCAATCTCGAGGGAAAAAAAGGTTTTAAAAAAAGAAAGAGCTACAAACATGAACTTCTGCCGACAAAAAAAAAAAAAAAAATCACACAGATGCAGGTCTGAAGCCCAAAGAAAAAACCCCGATACGAGTAACAACTAACAAAAGAGCTCAATACAATCGTAGAGCAGACCTAGATACACCTAGTGAGCCAGACAAACCTACCTAGGTTTCACCTAAACGGATCGTCAGGGAAAGTTTGGCTATCTATCTATATATATATATATATATATATATATATATATATATAGTATGCATAATATTATTTTTAAATTTATTTAAATATGATTTTATGTGTTTATTGTTATTTTAGGATTTTTACATTTCTAATATTTTTAACAGCCAACATAAACTCTAGTAAAATGACCTAAGGCAAATTTTATTTTTGCATATAGTATTTAAGAAAATATCTTTCAAAAAGACTTAACTTGAGACAACTTAAGCCAAGGTATCACTGTAATTGTTTTATGGCTTCAAAAGGCTGTAGTAAGAATGCATTGCACATGACTTTGTGATTCATTTCATAAACATGATACATATATAGATGTATATTTTAATAGTTATGTTTTCGCCAGTAAATAGAAATAATCAGGTAATTTAAATTAAATGGAATTTCAAATGCATACACTCCTTGTTGAACCCATTATATTTTTGATAAAGAAAAAAGAAAAAAGACAGAGAAACAATTTATCTACCCCCCACCCCCCTAAACTTCCCTTCATCCCACCACCCAACCTCCAAAGGGACTCAATTCAACACAATGCAATTATTAGACATCTGTGCAGATTATGATTTATTTATAGACAAGTTGTGAACATTCTATTTTTAATTTGTTTGACACTGGTCATTGGCTTTTTAGATTCAAATACCCTGAAACTATATGCTAGACAAAATGTTTTACCATCTATGAATGCAATTAGTGACAATTATAGTTAAAGTGATCAACATAAAAGAAAAAAATAATACAGTTAAGGCAGCTAATAGTCCCTGTATAATGCATAAATATTATTTAAATACTTACCCATTGGGTCGGACACAAACATTCTTTTCATAGACTGGTAAACACCGATTTTGATAGTACCATAAGTAGCTTGCCGTAAAACAGCTGGACCAAGGCTGAAGTATTAAAAAATGGTCAATTTTAAAATAAAAAAATACAAAACAAATGACAAGCTTTGCTTCTATCAAAAAAGTTTGTAATATTAACATTAATCTTCACATTATATTGTCATAGAAGTTAGAACAGGAGTATAAAAAAAAAAGTAGGTAATTTTTGTTTCAGTTTGTTATTTAATAGTGCAATAATTCCCTGAAGCCTGTTCAGTGAATAGAGGTGTCAACTCTCCCTAAAACAGTGATCTTTTTAGTGAACCATACAGTGATTAAAGACAATTCATAGATAGCAATGAAGACTGGGAGGAGTGTACTGGAGTAATGGTCAAGATATTACAATGATATGGCATCACACATTGACAATGATTATAAACAAGTGTGACACAGGGAGTTAATAAGAAAAAAAAGAGAAAAAGGGGAAGAAGAAAGAGACTATTAACTAGGTGATAATTGTTGAAATTCTTAGGAAAGTAAATTGAAAAGTTAAGAAAATTAAAAATGAAAGGCATTAAAAATTATTTTTTAAAATAATAAATTGAAATCAAGAACAGTTGTAAGGAGAATCAAACCCCAAATTTAATGAGACAGAATTCAGTAAGATTCTACAAAGTCAAGACTACCAGTCCTTCACCACTTCCTGTTGATAAGAAAGAGACAATGTATCATCAAAGATGTTGGGTTTTGGAAAATAGAAAAATGTCAATAAAGAAAATGGGTGGTCACTGAAATAACATCTAATTTGTTCTGGACAAAGAGCCACGAAAACATCTGGTTTGTGTTGGCCACACAAGAAAAATATCCCCCCAAAAAATAGATTAGTGCCAAAGATTAGGGACAGGTTTGTTTATTTTAATTTTTGTGATGTTCAAAATTTTTATTGTGCACATTATTTTGGATTTATGGAGACAAGCTGATAAAGAAAGATTAATTACTAGCTTGGAGTAACTATATGTAACAGGCTGTGTAGTTTTGTTCACTGAGAAACACATAAAGAGAGAAAGAGAGAAAGATAATTATTTTTTATTATTAAAGATGTTAGGAATATTTTTCTTTCCCACCCATCATGAGTGTAGATGGACAAAACTATTTTGAGATTGCCTTTGGTTATCTTGTAGTCAAGTCCTTGGCTTTGGGAAATCACTTAAAACAACCAGCATGATAAAGATTAATTACTGGATATCCCCTGTTTGCCTATGCTTTCTAGAAGTTTAGATTTGTCATAAGGACAGTTGCAAAAGCCTTGGGAAATGGAGTGAGGTTGAATGCTGAGAAGGTGGAAGAAGGGAGAGATCAGCAACACCCATATAGAGTGATGCTCTGAGATAAAAAGTGAAGGAAGTTGGAGTTAAGGGGATGGCTTGTTTTCTCTGACCACTCTCAAAAGGGGGCTAGACAAACCCTGAATTTGGAAAATTACTTGAGTAAATATATTTCGAAAATATGGGATTTTAGAAAAAGGTTGATGCTAAGGGTGGAAGTCCCCAAGTTTTTGTTTCAGAATCAACCGGCTATTTTCAATCGATATTTAGATATGAATCACTAACTTGGATGTACATAGGACAGTCTAATGCCTTGTCCTCCAGGTTTTCCATGATGCAATCCACCTGTGTCACTGCCAATTGAATTCAAAGTACAAAAGATTTGTTAATACAAAGTAGTGCCCAAAGAAATGATTCTTTGTCAAATTGAATTGCTCCCATGTATAACGTGAACAACAACTAGTACATTAATCCAGGATAGCAGGTAGAACAGCTTTTCTCTTAACATCAGGACATTGATCTCAGCTGTGGTCAAGGGACCCATCCCAAATTAACAACATGCTTACATTGCATCATTTATTGTGGTCATTTTCTTTGTAATAAGTAATGCCTTATAGTTAAAATCTAGTTTGAGCAATCTAATGAAAGAGAAAATCACCTACCTCGAAAAACACTTTAGGTTTTGTGCATGGTCTGAAGGAAAATTTAAAAAAACTGTTAGCAAAAACCTGCTACTTTAAGTATCAGAAGAACTATGCTAATGTTCTTTCCTCCCTGACTGGCATGGCCAATCAGAAAAATTGCTCTGTGAATAAAAGCCGTTGCTTTGATCAAAGTGGGGAGAACGAGTTTTGATCTTAGTGAGCGAAAGTGTGTTTCCTCTGTTGCAAGTGGAAGGTTGGATTTTTTTTACTTTGTTTTTGGTATTAATTTGCCTGTTGGGCTGTTTATGACCACTTTGCCTTTTGGAATTTTTGAACACGGATTGGTGATTGAACATATTTCTTGGCCCATGAATTTGGTTTTACTGACCCCATTGGTTAATACTCTAACAAGCAACAAGAGCCTAGGTGATGAAGAGGCCGCTCTGCAGCCATCTTGTATTGGTTGCACAACTGTTATGACTGGTCTCTCTGCTACAGTCTTGTCTTGAGGCATGAAAGAGCTGCTTCATGTAGTTTGGAAGTTGTTGTAGTAAATCAACGACCCAACTGATAGTAGCAGATAGGAAACGTGCGGAGGGTTACCGACAAAATAGTGTCACATGTCCAACCTTCTCATGAGCCAAAAAAAACCAAAAAAAAACCCAGTGCTCAGAAACAAAAATGCGCCTGCTTTATACAGTCGAGGACTGACCATGATTTGCATGCGAATGACGAGACAATGAGATTTCGCGTTAACTGTCTGAGACCACCTGGCATAAAATATGGGCGCCGCCATTTTGGTTCTTTTTTCCGTTGGGCAACCGGAGTTTACACAACGCACAGATTCGCGGGCATTTCCGAGGTAGGCCATTTTCACAATTTTCCTCACACTGCCCCCTGATCTCATAAATCACAAACACGGCAAGGAGCTGGCGATCGTCACCGTCGAGTCTTCCTCCAAAGGAGGACAACACAAGCTTCATCCTCATGCATGCTCTCGTCTGTGGTTTGACTGTCGGTAAACACTGTGTCCACCGGGAGGCTGTTGATATCGGAATCACTGCCCTGCAGGTCTAACTCCAAGCAGATCGAACGCTCACTACTCTCAGACTCGGAATCGCTTTCATCGCTCAGTAACGGTAGCAGTTGCATCACTGGTTGCAAGTCTTTAATGTGACAAGGCACCCCATCAACTCTCACAGATTGCGGGCTAATCACCTCCGTAACACGTCCAATGCTGTATTTTGTTGTACACTTGCCGCGTGGGTTTTTGACCCAAACATCTCCTTTTTTCGATCTCCCTCCGGTCACTTCTAGTTCAGGCAGCAGGTTGGCTTCAATGCCTTTCACTCGGACATGATACTTGTGCAGTGCATCAGCCGGTGCTGTGGACGGTGAAATGTTATCTTTCGAGGCGACATTATACCAGTAAACTGCCTCCGATACTGTACAGCCCTTCCTGGCTGCGATGGTCTTGACGGTTCTGTGGTTTCACTCTATGATGCCATTTCCACTCTGTGAGTAGGCACATCAAAATCGCAGATGCACATCCAAATTGTTTGCAAATTTTTTAAAGTCTTTACTGGTGAATGCAGTATCGTTGTCGATCAGTATTTCCATGGGTGGGCCTCACTCCAGGAAAACATTCTCCAACAGTCGAATGATGGTGCTCGCATCTTGTTGGCACAGCAACCGCCATACCACAAACCTAGAGGGACCGCAATCAATAAGTGGTAGAAAATTCTTACCATTGTAGTGTGTTATGTCCCGATCAATGTGTCGGAAATACACCAGTGCACAAATGCCGAATCAGTAACCAAGTGCAATGTTGTTGCCTCCCACTGGAGGGCTAGATTGACTCCTTTAAGCGCCGCATCGAGTTCAGCTAAATTAATATGCCTGGCATCATTAGTCGGACGCAGCCAACACGCAACCTCGATGACATTTCCGTTTGCTTCTAATGCCACTCCTGTTGCCACGGAACTCACATCTGCCCAGACTGTGATCTCATCACCACCCATGTACCAGTCTCCTCCAATGGAATCCAGTTCCCATACTCTAGTTGCCAGGCGCTTGACGAATGCAACTGCCACCCTGAGCCATCCACACACGGGGAAATGTCCACACAACAAAAATACGTGCAGACGGGTCAACACATCAGGGACTTCCAGAATCTGACCTCCTCGTTTCCATCGGAGGGTGCCATTCTCTTCCCAGACTTGCAAGCCAAGAACTCTTGCTCCATCTCTCAGTCGCACCGGATCCTTGCACACCAAACCGTAATCTGAAAAGTGTTGTCGTACATGTGATGCAGAGACCAGACTTTCATTAATGAAGATGTCATCAACGTATGCTGATGTGGCACTTTCAATTGTGCGGTCTTGCGATGTGATGGCGTCTATATTTCATAATGAGTGGCGCCACATTTAGCCCAAATCCTAGCCACGTAAGGCAGAAGCGTTGGCCTTTGAAAATAACCGTTTGAAATGGCCACAGTGCTGCGTCGATATGAATCTGAAGATATGCATTTCGCAGATCCAGAAGCAACACATTGACTCCCTGCTGCTGCCACGCTCTCAGCTTCTGTGCACACACTTCTGCATTGGCAGTAAAAACATCCACAAAGTTGTTCAATTCGCGGTAATCGAGTACCGGATGTACCTTCAGTTTCTGCTCTTGCATGACTGCCATCAAGGGAATCAGACCCTTTGGGGGTCCCAGTCTTTCCTGGGGGTACGGAATCAACCAGCCGTTCACAATCCACTGTTGAAGCTCTTTCTTGTATTTTCCTCTGACGCTGTCGGGAACTTTATACTCTGCGACCTTGTTGTGAAGCTGAACTGATGGGTCTTTTTGGGCCCATTTCCACCTGGCGATCCACGCCCTCTAGTCGGAATTGAAGGAGACGTCGAAATTCGGCTCACTAATGCAAAGGGCTGCACACACCTTTCTTCCTTTACCCAGTTCCACATTTTCGGCTGGCATGATTACCATGCCTTCTAACACTTGGATCGCATCGATCCCAAGCAGCAGGTTGTAACCGAGGTGCCTTTGATGTGCCACAAAAATGTTGACCTTGGCAGGATTCCCTCCGTCTGTGAGGATTGACAGTCCCGACATCACAACAGGCCCGGGACACTGTCAATCATCCGAATCTCGATTTGTTGACTGCTCCATGTCACGCATCGATCTGCACTGACGATTGATTGGGAACATCCAGTGTCAACGAACGCCGAACATCGTTTACCCTCAATGCTCATGTTGACAACAGGCAATGCCGCATTTACTGACTGAGAGGGGGCAAGGGTTGCAACAGCACTTTTCCAAGTGATGAAGGGGGTCTATTCCAAAGGCCGTATATAGGGCACTCTTGATCTCCTCTAGGTTAGCATCATCCCAGAGTTGTTGATATATGGCGTAGGCTCCCCTCATGCGTCTCAGTGGGATGACCAGTGCAGGTTCTTTTATTTTGGACACCCTGCAAACATATTCGGCCTTCTCAAACCATTCGACGACAGTCAGGCCCGTGGGGGAGTCGTTGAATTCTGGGATCAATTTTAGATCGAACTTGTCCATTGCCGAAATAGCCTTGTATTGGTTGCACAACTGTTATGACTGGTCTCTCTGTTACAGTCTTGTCTTTCATAATTGTTCGGGCTTAATCAAGCCCTTTGTCAATAGTTAATGTGTGAAACTTTGAAGAGGCATGAAAGAGCTGCTTCATGTAGTTTGGAAGTTGTTGTAGTAAATCAACGACCCAACTGATAGTAGCAGATAGGAAACGTGCAGAGGGTTACCGACAAAATAGTGTCACATGTTCAACCTTCTCACGAGCAAAAAAAAAAAAAAAAACAGTGCTCAGAAACAAAAACGCGAATTCACGTTAACTGTCCGAGACTGCTTGGCATAAAACATGGGTGCCGCCATTTTGGTTCTTTTTTCCGTTGAGCAACCAGAGTTTCCACAACGCACAGATTCGTGGGCATTTCCGAGGTAGGCCATTTTCACAATTTTCCCCACACAGTCAATAGTTAATGTGTGATACTTTGAAGAGGCATGAAAGAGCTGCTTCATGTAGCTTGGAAGTCCTGTTATGAATGTAAACACTAGACTGTGTTCAGGCATACCTCCCCAAACAGCCCCATTAATTTCAGTAGTTCTACGAGTTATACATACACTAGTTTGCCTGGCTGTAGACACTGGCTGTTTTGAATTGTTACATGCCACAAATGAAACCATTGCAAAGGTAACATATAAGGCAGTTTTTATTCAAATTGTGATGGATCTCTCTTCTGTGCTTAGGCACAATAGGAGAACCTGATCAATTTGCTTTACCCCAGAACTGCTACTTTTATCTATCTTTATTGGATGGACCAGACACTGAGCCATTAAAAAAGATAAAAGTAAAACTAAGGTCAGGATTAAATAGTCTATAAGATTACACTAAACAAAAAGGGAGGAAAGCTTTTTTTCCTGCTATATATATATATATATGGAACCTACTCAAAGAGTGGTCTGATGATAGTTTAAAAAAAACTATCAAAATGTTATTCATCATACAGAATTGATTTCTATTACGCTGTTTATATCTAAAAATGATCAAATAAAAATAAGAGAGATTGGATAGACTGTGTCCAGACATTTGATTTTAAAAAAAAAAATTAAAAAAGTTTAAAAATTTTAAACTCAGTGTTCCTACTTTGGTGCATAATTTATAACAGATGGTTGTCTTTATATTTCCCCCTCCTACACATAACTTCATAAATAAAAACATTACTTTTGTCTGATGAAGTACTTGAGGCTGAAACATATTACAAAGAAATTTTCCACTGTCAATTGAGATTATACAGGGTGTCCATAAAGTTTGTGTGCACTTTAAAAAATTTATAACTTTATTTGTATTTGTGATAGAAATAATCTGTAAAAAATGTTACAATGCAGTGTTTCAACAAGATGGCGCCCCTTGTCAATTTGCCCTGCGTGTTAGAGAGTTTCTAAATCAGGAATTTCCTAACAGATGGATTGGAAGGGTTGGACCATTTTATTGGCCTCGCCGTTCGCCACATTTGACTATTAGATTTTTTTTATTTTATGGGGACATATGAAAACAATTGTGTATGCAACCAACCAAGTTCATTAGAAGATTTGAAAGCTAAATTGTGAGTTCAGGAATTACTGTAAATCAGTTGGCAAATGTTTTCCATGAACTGCAAAATCGTATTACCCCTTTGTATTGCTAATGATGGAGGACATGTGGAAACTTAAATAAAATTACAATAAAACCTTCAAAAATATAGATTTATTTCCTTCTAATCCTTTTTACAATTTATTTCTATCGCAAATACAAATAAATTTTTTAAAGTGCACACAAACTTTATCTACAACCTGTGTGTGTGTGTGTGTGTGTGTGTATATATATATATATATATATATAGTGTGTGTGTTAGTTGAGGTATCTGGCATTGCCCGGGTGTACATGTCTGCAATTGTATAGCCACACACTTGTCTAGAAATGTCTGCCTGCATCCCCACTTGCATGTATTATCTGTTGACCCCCACCCCTCATCTTTTTTTTTTTACAGCATGTCCTTCGCAAATGTTTGATTGTCCTTAATAAAGGAATTCCTTTATTAAGGACAATCAAACATTTGCGAAGAAATTGGAATCATATGAAGAAAATATGGGCTAAGTGGCAAAAGCCGATTTTGAAGCTAACTTGTTGCAGATTTCGCTCACTTAACTAAAATTCATGCAAGACAATTTTCATGGTTTTTGCTATATGTGGAAAATGAGCAGGACTAAAACCACACTATCTTATTTCTTGCATGATGGCAACTTTTTGTTGACAGGTTTCAAGAAAATCAGATAAAAATGAGGAAGTTATTCAAGTTTTTATTTTAAGTAGTGCAAAAAACCAGATTTTCAGAGTTTTTTGCAATTTTTTATGTGAAACCAATGTCACAGGAAAACTATGAAGCAACAACCACTCATTTCCCAAAAATCGACTCTGAATTGTAAAATAAAAATGCAATGAAACTGTGACATTATTTAAATAGAAAAATTTTTAATTGCTTGTAATACTTCATTGCGGTCAGCCCAGGGTTGATCCTGGCTCACAACACTTCAATCTGATCCTGGTTTGATCAATGGAGTGATCTCTTTCATCCTCATCTGCCTTACCCAACATTGTAATTATTTTGATTATAAGGAGGCCAAGATCAATTTGTCACAGGTATCTTTGTGCTGGGCTGGTCAAAGTCGAGCAAAGTCATACAATAAAATTAAATTAAAAAAAAAAAAAAAAAAGAAAAAGAAAAAAAAAAGAACAGCACTTGAAATATATATAAAAAAATAATTACTACTTTTTTATCAATTCTATGTACAAGGGTTCATTAGTAGTTGTGTTTGCATACAGGTGTTTGTCGACCCAATCCGTTCCTAAATCGGACAAAACACTTGGGTAAGCTGGTAAATTTTTGGCTTTCAGAGTTATCAAAATTTGTTTTACTGTATGGTAAATTTGGCTCAAGGCTGAAGTTGGAGGTTCTTGTGTTTGGCAAGAAGTGTGGAATCTCTCAGCAACCTCTGTCGCTTCCCTTCTCAATTGTCAGTTCACAACTCTGACTGCTCAACTCAACTGTCAAACTCAATGCTCTACTGTCTGAATGGCTTTCACGCATTCATTTTTATGGACTCCAACTAGAAACCAGTGTGGGGCAAGATGTAGGCTGGGTTTAGGTCATTCCCCCTGATTTCCAACAAAAGTCTATTATTTTTGGTTTTGAGAAATCAAATTAGTTTCATAATTTTAAAGGATTCTCCCTCTCTTGTGATGTGTGTGTTTGGGGGGGGGAAGAGGGTTTTGCAGAAATTGCTCCACCTGGCTGCCCCCACTTTCTCTTAGTACCATCTCTAACTATTGCTCTCCAGTGGACATGAGCAGCTCCTTCAACCTCGTTAATGTCTCCTCTGTGCCTGCTACCCTTCAATGGGTGCAGACTATCCCCTCATCCTTCCTTGATTGCTCTTCTGTGGCTGTCATCTCCAACATTCGGTCAGAAATTGATTATAAAAAAAAAAAAAGGTTTCAAATGTACTTTTCTCATAAATGAATTGACACCACATTTGGCTCTCTTACCTATGACCCAAGAGAGACTTTCCCAGGGAAACTTTTTAGTACTCAGCCGCAGGTGTTCAATTCATTGTTTTTCATTCTGATATCTCATGAAATGAATCAGGTGTTAGTTGTCACTGACTGTCAACAGCTAATTTGTTTGCACAAACTGAGGATTGCTTTTAGGTTGTCATTTGGTCCATTGTACATATTTCGATTCTCTGGGAACAATTCTTACTATAAGACTATTTTTCCAGTATTGGTTAAGCCTTTTCATTCTAAGTTATTCATTATTATCTTGTTTTCAAGTCGCCATTTTGATTATTAATTACCAGCAACCCAAATAGTGTTACATGCTTTTATAAATAAGATTTATTAAGGACACTATTGCCTTAAGAAAAAAATTTTTCCAATGAATAATGAAATTTTATAAGAATTGTTTTCATTTTTTTAATATTTTAATTATAATAATTAATAAAGTTTTAACCCTTAAAATTCTGTAATTAATTTCCGTCTTTTAGATTATATTGTTATTGAGTGAAAACTATTTACTAATCAAAAATTGAAAACTTAATTATAATTAATTTATAATTAAAATATATATTTTTTTTTTTATTTATAAATAAAATAAAATAAAAATAAATTTTTTAAAATATTAGGAAGTTAAAAGCTAAATAACGCTGATATCCAACTCTTTTTATAAAGTATGAGATTCAATTGTTACAAAGCATTAAAATAAAAATAAGATTAAAAATCTGTCTATATATACATTATTTACATTATTCAGGCTATTGTCGCCATATTTATCACAACGCTTTGGCCTTCTTCAGGTGGTTGGAATGTCAAACTGAACCCTTTATTTCACTTACCGTGCCATGTTTGATGGATGTCAGTTATCAGTTATCTCCTGTCAATTTCCCTCTGAAAGTTCTCCACTGCCTTAACCGGGTATTGAACTCACACTGTCACTGGTTCTAACAAACGCCTTTATCCACTGTGCCATGTGTCCTTGAGGACATCTGGGTATGAATTTCTGGGTATTATAAACCTAATGTTTTCAGCAACATCTTTTACCAGTGTTCATATTGCAATTTTGCTGTTATACCATGCATGTTTTTACCAGAGCTCATATTGCAACTTTGTTGTTATCATTGCTTTTCTCTGGCACTCCTTATTACTGGTTCCCATATTGTATTTATTTCTATGCTTGGTCGGCTCAGGAGATTTTTGTGGCCTAGCATATCTGCTGATTCCTTAAGTTTACGAATTTTCCAATGGTGTTCCTTGTCAATGATCTCAACATGATCCCACAGAGGCATGGCTGAGCACATATGGAGAGAGAAGGGAGACCACGTCTGATAAAAATGGATAAAAATACCAGTTTTTAACTTTTTTTTTTTTTATACACTTCTACTTATAAAACTTGCATCTCATTCAGCTCTGAGGAGGAATAAATGAGAAAAAAACGTTCAAAATATTTTAAATGGCATAATTTAACACAGGCAAGTTCAATTATGTCACAGAAAAAAAATTAATAAAATAAAATTATATACAATTTTTGATGGAAATTAAATTTTAGGTTTTTTAATACAAACTTTTGTGTGAAAAAGCTTTTTTTCAAGAAACTTTAAATAAAAGTTTGTTTATTTTTTAAATGAATAAAGATGAAAATCCATTTCAAAAGCTATAAAATTTTAAGAACATAATATTTTGTAAATTCAAGATTTTATATGCAATAGCTACTTTGAAAAATAAATGAAGTTTTATTAAATTTAATCTTTTTCAAAAGTCGTTTGTGAAATAACTAAACATGATGTAACAATCATTTCAACATTAATTTTTTCCCCATAAATATTTGACAGCATCAAAAAAAAAAAAAAAAAAAAAAAACTCTCTTTCAGTAACTACTGTTTAACTTTTATAAATTACAATATCGAAAACACTGGTCTCAATCGAGGCTAACAAAATCTGCTCCAAGACATTGAAGAGACACTTAATAACATTTTGTGTGGTCTTAGAATGCCACATTAAATATATGTTCAATAATAGACTTAATGCTTCTATAAACAGATGTTGCTACTTGTTTGAGTAGCAAGGCTTCTTTTTTATTATTTGTGTACACAAATGGGCAGGAAGTATACTTGTATAAACAACCAGTTAATGGAAGAGTGATTGGGGTTAATATAGATTATTATGGACCAAAAAGGAAACAACAACACTTCATATCTTGGCAGAAGATTTGCTTTCATAGCAATACTAGCTGAGCTTTCTTACACTCAAATAGAATTGCAATCAAAAAGTTTTACATGCTACAAAACTAGAATGGACTTTATTTAAATGATGGATTCTATAAAAAAATAATACTAGTTTATTTTTCTGCATCTAAATTTAAATTGAAGTTTAGTGTGTGTGTGTGTGTGTGTGTGTATATATATATATATATATATATATATATATATATATATATATATATATATATATATATATGCAATGAGAATGAAAGTAATATATAAATTCTAATGTTCACAGCATTAATCCAAAAGAGGGCTTGATACGGATAGTAGAACAATGATTATAATTTTATCATATAGACAAAAAAAGTTTACTCACTACAAAGATGCAACTTCGTTTTGGTGCATTTCAATTGCACCTTGACGGGTGAGAACCAAACATAACTATGAATAATTCTGCTTGTGGGCAATCTGTATGTGAAACATCACTTCCTTTTTTCCATTTGTTTGAGAAAAAAATATACATGAAGCAAAAAGGTGACAGTGAAACAATAGTGCTTGTTGATAGCAGTTTGGTGAACGATGGGCGGGTTGCTGAATGAATATATATATATATATATATATGTGTGTGTGTGTGTGTGTGAATTGGGACCCGACAGAATGATAGGATAACGAACAAATAGGAAACTTTTGTCAATCTAACGTTTCACTATCTATATATCTACATGTATATCACTACCAGAGAAAAAAGCTGAAAATTAAATTAAATTTAATACAAAATATTCTATAATCTAGAAATTTCCAGTAAGAAAAGAGCTGGAATCCAATTTTCAAAAGTCAGACATGAAACAGCAATTTTCACTGAACTGTCTGAGCATCACTAGATAGCATGAAAGTTGAAGTTATGGCAAAATTTTTTGTGTTGGATGTTTTATTTGGGATTGTATATATGCTTGGCACAGAGATAAAGTGTCAGGAAGATTCATATTTTACCAAAATAGTTTAAAAGGTCATTTGACTAAATGAGCAATCATCAAGTAGCTCATATAGAAAAAAGATAAAAAAAAAAAAGTCATTGCTTTTATTTATTTAAAGTAATCAGTTGGGTGTGGTCTCAGCTAAGAATCTAGACACAGATTCATTCTTAGTAATTCAATGACCATTTGTCAAAATTAATAACAACTAATTCAAATAACAATGTTTACAAAAGATTTTAAGATAATGAACAAAAACAACTTTCTTGTTGAGAGCAAAAATTCCCAACCATACTAAGGTTAAGCTCATAGTAACCAACATTCTATCAAATTTAATTTTTAATATTAGGTTGGTGCAAAAATAATGACGTAATAATGTTGTTTTTTGACGTAAAAAATACGTCAAAAAACAACATTATTCATCATTATTTTTGCACCAACCTACATTTATCTTATTTTTTTCTCTCTCTTGTTTTCCCCTCATCAATATTTGCACAAATGTATAAACTTTGATAGGGCATAGGCTTTGAAAAACAGAATGTACACTAAAGTTCAAAAGTTTGAAGCAACCCCCAGAATTAGAATGGGATGAAATTGACAGAAGAGTGAAAAAAAGAAAAAAAGAAAAGAAAAAGAGCTCTTAGAGCCATTGAAAAAAGAATGGAATCAATTGTCAAATTTATACTTTGAGAAACTTTTGCAACAAATGCCTAAAATTTGTGCTGCAGTAATCAAGGCTAAAGGAGGATATTTTGACGAGAGCAAAATTTAATCATAAAATGATTTTTTATCTTTTTCTCATAATAAAATTTTTGATAAAAATCATGCATCACTTTTTTTTTTAACCATGTATCATAATTTTCTCTTATTTGAAGTACAAAACAACTACTTTAGGGACAAATTTAAAAAATTAACAGGAGTTTCTTCAAACTTTTGAACTGTAGTGTATATAAAAAAAATAATTAGATGTCTTCCAAAAAATAAGCAAAGAGAAAACAAGGGAGAATATTGTTAGAAACAAAAAAAAATAAATAAATAAAAAGAGTGGATTATTGTGAAATATCTAATCTCCTTAATGGCAGTGAGTACCGGACACTCTCTCCACGGATTAAGAGGAGGCTTGAAGTGACAGATAGATCTACCAATAAATGCTAAAAATATCAGGGACAGAATATACGAGTGATGAGGAAATCTTAGGAAAAATAGGAACAACGAGGAAATTTATTCTTATAATCAGAAAGAGGTAAATAAAAGTTTTAGAACACATAAGGAAGAAGAAAAAAAAAAAAAGACATGAAGAATCTTATACTCACAGGATATATTGAAAGCAAGAGAATTGAAGAGGGGGAGTGTGAGTAAAAGATGAATGGATGACAGAACAAAGGAGAAGAATGGTAAAGTGTCAAAAGTTTCTTGGAGCAACAAAAGACAGCAAGTTGTGGATAGCAAGGAGTGCCTACATCCTGAAAGACTTGACACACAAAAGATACATACATACATACATGTAAGCTATGACCTTGTGCTGCCTTCAAAATGACAACCCATGTAGAATTCCCAACACAATGCACAATATGTGCATGCCTTTCTAAATATCACTTTGCCTTGTCAAAACAATAGAATATCTGTAGAAAAACCAAACCATAATACTTCATTAATTCATGCTCAAGTAAACTTGAAATAATGAAAGACATTGGTAAATAGGCTTTATTCTTTGTATGGAACTCTGGTATACACAGACAGTTATTGTAAAAGAAAGAAAGAAAAAAAAAGTAAAAAGTTTTGAAAGCTGAAGCTTGTCTTATTTTAATTTTTTTTTTTTCCACCAATAAACAGATTTTATTTTCTGTAAGTTGGATTAGAATTGTTTTGAAGTGAAAAACTCTACAGAAAATGCTCATAGTATGAACTTACTGAAAAACTCATCAATTACTTTTTGAATCAATTCTCAAGTCTGCTTATGACACTGTAGTGGTTGTCACTACTGTGTGTCATAAGAACTAATAAAAAACAAAAATGTAGCACTAAGTATAAATAGGTATGCATCATAATAACAAATGTTTTGGAACAAGGCAAGTAAGGAGGAAAATAAATTAGGCTGAAAATGTTTTATTCTATTTATTCAGTTATTTCTAGCCTATTTACTCACACAAAATTTGTCATCTACAAGGCATGTTGAAAAACTGGCCTTATTTAGGAGTTAAATTCTATTAAGAGTTGTCAAGTGTAACCACAGAATGTATAAACGTTAGAGTGAGTGAGTGAGTGAGATGTGAAAGCATGCAAGTGCACGAGAAAGTGAGAGGGAGAGAGAGAGAGAGAGAGCGAGAGTGAATGTATTCTAACAAACACATATGAAATGCTGCCCAAAAGTTCAGGAAATCTGAATATATTCAAACTGAATGGAGTATGGAATTTTGCTATATATCCTTTGAGAGTCAGTAGAAACTAAATGATGACAAAACACAAAAGGTTTCTGTTGAGGCACTCCTTTATTTAAACAATAGCAACAGCAGCAGTATATTTTTATTCAGGTTGTAGACACAGACATTCTCAGAGGGTACTGAAAAGTTCTTGGTTGGCACACTTCCTATAATCTAATCAAATGGTCAAACAGAATTGTTTTTTTAAGCTCTTCCTGGTGAGTTGGGAATTTTTCAGCAACAGCTTGTAAAATTCTAATCTTCCTGTTTTTAAAATCTATTTGTTTCCATGATCTTTGGCAACATATCACACTTATGGCCACATTACAACTATTATCTAATATTAACATTTTAATATACTGTATTTTCAGCAGAGAAGGGAAATAATCCAGTAAGAGCTTTGACAAATGGCTACAGAATAATCCAGAAAGAAACAATAGAATACTTATTTCTAAGATGACAACCAACATATTACTTTATTCAATATCTGTCAAGGACACATAGCACGGTGGATAAAGGCATTGGTTAGAGCCAGTGAGCGAAATAAAGGGTTCAATTTGACATTCCAACCACCCGAAGAAGGCCGGAGCGTACAACGGCTGAAATGTTGTAATAAGTATGGCAACAAAGATGAGGACAATAGTCCGAATAATGTAAATAGTGTACTTTATTCAAGTAAAAGTAAACACACCTGATGTATTTTTAATATTAATTAAGAATGATAATGATTTTATCTAGGCTTGAATATCAGTCATTTTGTGAGGAAGCAATTTCCCACCTAATTAATATTAAATGCTCAAATCTGTTCAATATTTCTTAGCCACACCTTTGTACATATTTTTTTTTAAAATGGAAGAGATTATGTACATTAATACAGCTTCATGGATATTGTTTTGGTTAGATTAAATACAAGATGTATTTACTGAATATCATAATTTATTAAAAAAAATGTACATGATTTTACAAGTGGGGGTGTTGAAAAGTTATTGGCTTAACCCACTTCCCAAAATGTAACCAATCATAAAATATCTTCTTGGTCAGTCCAAGACCTCTTCAGCAGGCTGTTGTATTGTAACCTTGGGTTACACAAAACAGTTTCAATTAAACCGCACTTCACCTAAATAAGACTTCAGAAAAACTTAATTTTTAAAATATAATTCCGAAGTATGCATATTTGAAAATTTATAACCTGTGTTTCACAGAACACAACAGAAAAATTAAATTGCTAACATCTTTTCGAAATACACAAAAGAATTTCCTTTGTCTATAGTTTATGACAGTGTTGTAAGGTATGGCAAGAGTTTGCTGAGTTTGGGTGGGGGGGTGTGGGGACACACCTAAACCACTGCTCTCCCAGCAACTACGGGGTTTAGTAACATGCAGAGAGGGGAAAGAGATGGGAGGTAACAAAATAACACTGCCTTGGAAACCACAGCAACTTGAGTGATAAAAATACCCATAGGGTTGACTTCACAAGACCTAACATCTTGCCAACAGCTGGTTTTCTCCCTGCTTTTTATTGGCTTGAGGCATCTTACAAAGTCCCTGATCTTGACCATTTGCAGAAAGACCCGTATCTAGACATGGTAAAACCCGGTGTTGTCAAACATGTTTGCATGCAATCCCGGGACTCTTCTGCATCTGTACTGATGCATGTTCACCACACATAGCCTAAGAAATTATGTGATTTTAAATTATCTGATGAGTGTTTTTAAAAAAAAAAAAAAAAAAAAAAAAAAAAAAAAAATCGATATTGCTGACATATCCATAAAACAAAAACAAAAACAAAAACAAAAAAAAAACAAAAAAAAACCTTTCCTTAAATGAAGAGGAGCTTATTTTAAGTCAGGAATCATTTATAAATGCTACAAGTTTATTTTAGTGTAATATTCTTAGTGAACGTCCGAGAGTACTATTTGAAAAAATTGTAATCACATCAAAATCCTATGACCAATTATTTGGCTGTTTATTATCTGAAGAGAAACTTCCTGGTTATCAACATCAGCTGTGATATTATGCTTAACCTCACTGACCTTTGTTTGGGTTGTTGGAAGTAAAAGGTTCCTCCTAATGGTCGATTTGATATGGAATACTTGAGACAAATATTGTTCCAAATTGTTTTCTGATTCATCAAATGAAGTCTCTCAGCTCCAGTCGAAACATCCTCCAGTGAAACTGGTTAAATGAGGAGCTCTCTCACAAAAAACATAAAAGCCTGAAAAGTTTTTTTTTTTTTTTTTTTCAACCATGCTACTGTATTTAATATTTCTATCAATAATTTTATTTACTGTATCTACATTTGGGATTGTTAAATTCACTGAAAAAGATTTTCTGAGGCAACCAACATTTGGGGCAGCACAAAGAATTATGCTTTATTCAGGAATAAAAGTGTGAGCAGAGAAAACTGTGTCACTCTTAAATTTGTTAATATTTTCTTTGTAAGTATTGCTTATGTGTGTGTTGCAAATTTGTGACACACCCACCAAGAGTACACATTCAAAAACCAATCATGTGTCAATAGCCAGTGATTATAATCTCTTTACAAACTGCCCTTAACAGGAATTTAACCCTGAAACTGCCCAAACTGAATCTTTGCCTGTTTATGTTTTCCAAAAATATTGAATAGATATCAAAATGATGTATTAAATAAAATTAGTCATAAATATCACTGGGTTCTGAATATGTTCTTTTTTTTATATTGACTGGTTGATTGATTCATTGTTTCATTCATTTTTTAAGGCTTATAAACCTTTTAAAGGTTATTTAAAGCCAGAAAATATTTTTAATTAACCCACACCCGAGGGAAGTAGATGTATATTCATATCTTTCCCAGGGGTATTTGTGTGTAAGTGAATATAAAGAACCCAATGAGAATCGGAACACTGCTCTCTGATTAACAATTCTGAGCCATTATCCATTACACCACCTGCACATCCAAGCTTACAGCAACTGATACTCCAAAGCTGTCACCCATTTAGGGACTGACTAGGTTTGAAATTGCTCAACTTCTGTGATTCTATGGGAACCAGTGTTTCAATGTGACATGGCTGTAAGCCTGAACATGTTCATTCTTAAACCTGATACCTAATTGTTGACAGCCAAGAATTTTGTTTGTAAAATGTTCTGTATAAGTTGACTGTATCCAGGCTCTATTCATCATGTAAACCCATTTATTACCATAAAGAGAAAGAAAAACTAAAATACTATAACTTTTCATAATGGTCAGTTTAGTATTTCCTAGTTCTGGACAAGCAGATGTCTAGAAGTTTACTAAAAACAATCTTAAATCTGAAAATAATATAACAAGTAATGTTGAAGTTTAATGAATAAACTGGCAAATCAGTTTTTGTATATTCAAGCTCTCTTTAATGCCAGGCTATACATTTGTAATTAGCTATTTTGCAATTACATGTAGGTGGTTTTCATCATTAGCAGAAGATTAAATACACTGTGATGAAAACCTAATTAATAACACTTAGTTTTCTATGAAGATGCAGAATAGACAGGACAATGCTTAAGTAAATCTTTGAAACTTGCATCTATTTCTAATAAACAGTGTTTGGATTAAGATGTGGAGACAGAGAGTGTAAATGATTGAAACTAATGAAAACATTCAAGTAGAATTAAATATGAACACTGTCAGGAAACATGTCAAGGCAGAGACTATCCATAAGAAAAAACAGGTTCTGTAAAAAACAAAAAAAACACACACAAAAAAAACAAAACAAAAAAAAAACACACACAAAAAAACAAAACAAAAAAAAACACACACAAAAAAAAACAAAACAAAAACACACAAAAAACAAAAAAAAAAAAAAAACACACAAAAAACAAAACAAAAAAAAAACACAAAAAAACAAAACAAAAAAAACACACACAAAAAAACAAAAAAAAAAAAAACAAAAAAAAAAAAAAAAAAAAACAAAAAAAACAAAAAAAAAAAAAAAAACAAAACAAAAAACACAAAAAAAAACAAAAAAACACGCAAAAAACAAAAAAATATACGCAAAAAACAAAACAAAAAAATAAAAAAAAAAAAAAAAAACGCAAAAACAAAAGAAAAACACGCAAAAACAAAACAAAAAAACACGCAAAAAACAAAAAAAAACACGCAAAAAACAAAAAAAAAACACGCAAAAAAACAAAACAAAAAACACGCAAAAAAAACAAAACAAAAAACACGCAAAAAAACAAAACAAAAAACACGCAAAAAACAAACACACAAAACATAAAACACACAAAAGCAAACAAAACATAAATCACACAACAAACATAAAACACACAAAAAAAACATAAAACACACAAAACATAAAACACACAAAAAAAACATAAAACACACAAAACATAAAACACACAAAACATAAAACACACAAAACATAAAACACACAAAAAAAACATAAAACACACAAAAAAAACATAAAACACACACAAAAAACATAAAACACACAAAAAAAACATAAAACACACAAAAAAAACATAAAACACACAAAAAAAACATAAAACATACACACACAAAAAAAACATAAAACACACACACACAAAAAAAACATAAAACACACACACACACAAAAAAAAAAACACACACACACACAAAAAACACACAAAAACACACACACACAAAAAAACAACAAAAAAAAAATCCCTAGATAGGCAGTCTTTAAAAAAAAAAAAAAAATCTCTGTATATTTCTGTAATATTGTAACTATTTACATAGTTCAAACTGTTGCCCCCATCTTTATATTCACCTTCAACATCTATCTATATTTCTGCAATGAGGTTTTGTAACTATTTACATTGTTCGGACAGCGTAGACAGTGGCTTGGTAAAGGGGGAGGACCCCAGCCACAGCCGAGAAGGGAACTTCATGGGCAAAAGGTTCTTCTTTCAATCTGGTGGTATTGCCAAGGAATAATCCACTTTGAATTCTTACCATCTAATGCAACAATTAATGCTCAAATATACTGTCAGCAATTAGAGTGTTTGAACCAAGCTTTGAGGAAAAAAAGACCTGCTCTAGTGAGTCGAAAAGAGGTGATGTTTCATCAGGACAATGCGCAACCCCACATAGCAAGAATCACGTCACAAAAGATCGAAGAACTTGGTTGGGAGAAAATTCTTCATCCACCTTATTCTCCCGATCTTGCTCCTTCAGACTACCATTTGTTTCGTAGCTTACAGAATCATTTAAAAGAAACAGCTTTTGTAACACAGGAAGAGGTTAAAACTGACATTTGTGAGTTCTTCGAATCAAAGCCAAAAGAATTTTACAGTAATAGAGTTAGTAAGCTTGTTAATAGATGGAAGGAAGTCATAGATAATCAGGGAAAATACATTGTTGATTGAATCTATAATTAAATGTAACATTTGGTCACTTGTTTTCTTTATTCAAAAGTTGGACAGAATTTATGGGATGACCTGATATTTAATAAGACACACATGTCATGTATAACATCATTATTGTATAGAATTAATAATTTAGAGGATAAAATTATAAAAAAAATTCAAATAAGATAATAAACTATATGAATATTAGTACAGGTCATTAATTTTAGTAATTCAATTAGATCTGTTGCAGTTAATATGAAGACTATCTTCCTTCCCTCTTTATATGCAATATTTTCATTTTGCCAGAATGACATTGCTTAATGTGAACTTACCCTGAGTATAGGGCATGGAATCCTTCCTCGTGAAAGATCCTTACAAAGGCATGAAACATTCCCCTGTATTTGCATTCTGTTAACCGAGCGTCTATCACTTGCCCTTGGATCTGAAGCCTTGTTTTGGTTGTGTCTATTGGAAATGTACCTGCAATAAAAACAAAACAATTAAAAATATATCTTGAGATGGACGTGTGTGAGGAGCAAAATATTTTTTGTATCTAGGTTTAGAAGCTAAAAAAGTCACTCAAATTCTCTTTGAGATAATTTCTCTATATATATATTTTAGCATTAAATATCCAAAAATCATTTTTAAATTTTCATTTTGATGCTCTGACTGAAAATTATTACGAACAATGAAACAAATGCAATCTAAAAGAAATGGATTCCTCTTTTCTGTTTTATCAGCAAATCGCTTCTCTTTGAATCTTTCCATTTTTGCAGCCTCAGAAAATTAAATTCAGATAGGGGGGTAAAGAGAGAGGGTGAGAAAGAAAATTAAATTTAATAACATTTGGAGAAACAATTTTCGATATTCACCATTGGTGAAAATTTATTTATAACAAAATATAAGTTCAACCTGAAAATCAGAATCTTATAAAATATTGGGTTCTAAAGCAATCAATCTAAAGCCAAAATATAATGAATGAGCCAACAATCTTTTGGGAAAAAAATAAATAAAATTCCTGGCAATGATATCCAATTTATTGATTTATAAAGAAAAAATTCAGTTACTTCTATTTCATTGTAAATTATTTCAGACAATACAATGTCGTTAGAATAAACTGCCCCCACCTAAACTAATAAATTATGAGGAAAAAAAAAAAAAAATCAATAAAATAACAATTTTCTGTTAATTTCATGATGATTGAAGAAAACTTCAAAGAAAAAATTAAATTTAGACTGGTTTGACAATAATGAAGAGGGAGTAGTGAGAAATCTAATTCAGTATATTATTAATTTGAAATCCTCCACATTTAATTGGCTAAGGTTTAGATAAATAAATCAATATACCTTTTAGTCTGCAAGATGTAATAATTTTTAGGTTTATTTTGTTCACAAAACAATTTTCCCCAATACAGTAACAATTATTTTACAAGATTCACTCTACTGGGTGACCAAAAATGAAGTTATTCCCTTTTTGTCTAAAACCTGAATAACAGCTACCAAAATAAGATTTAAGAGAATTGAGTATAAATTTATTAGCTGGTCATGATTGAAGACAAAAAAAAAGAAAAAAAAGAAAGAAAACTAACAGCAAAAATGAGGTGAACTTTGAATAGTGGCAGCAGAGGTTAAAAGAAACAACAAACAAAAAACATACACAGCCATGTTCTCTACACTATTTACATTATTTGGACTATTGTCCTCATCTTTGTCGCCATATTTATTATGTTTCAGCCATTGTACACCCAGGTCTTCTTCAGGTGGTTGGACAGTTGAACTGAACCCTTTATTTTGCTCACTGGGGTAGACTGTTCTAGTTGCACGTGTCATGTTTAATGGATGTTAGTTATCAGTTATCTCCTGTCCTGTATCTAATCAACGCCTTTATCCACTGTACCATGTATCCTTGCCCAAAGAGTGAGAGTTCAGTACTCAGTTAAGGCAGGGGAGAACTTGCAGAGGGAAATTAACAGGAGATAACTGATAACTGACATGGCATGTGGAACTAGAACAGTCTACCCCAGTGAGCGAAATAAAGGGTTCAGTTCGACATTCCAACCACCTGAAGAAGGCCAGAGCATACAACAGCCAAAATGTTGTAATAAATATGGCAACAAAGATGAGGATAATCCAAATAATGTAAATAGTGTACATAATACTTCATCTCAGAAATACAGACAGCCATATTCTCATAGTGAAATAGCAGTTCTCAATTCTATCCGATATAGAACAGAGAGTTCTGTAATTATTTACATTGTTCAAACTGTTGTCCTCATCTTTATTGCCATGTTTATGACATTTTTGGCTATTGTATGCTTCGGCCTCAAGGACACATGGCCCAGTGGATAAAAATGTTGATTGGATCCAGCGACTTGACCTAAAGAGTCATGAGTTCAATACCTGGTTATGGCATTGGTGAACAAAAACTTGGAGATAACTGAGACATCTGGAAGAGGCATGGCACGTAGAACTAGAACAATGAAATAAAGGGTTCAGTTCAAAATTTCAATTACTGAAGTACAACAGCCAAAACATCATGAACATGGCAACAGAGATGTAAATAGAATAGAGAGGAAAAAAAAAAAAAAAAAATCCAACAAGAGCTAAGGCTTTTTTTTTTCTTTTCAAATCATCTGACTACTTTCTACAATTTGAATTTTGCAGTACCTTCAACAGCTGAAGAAATGTGGTGTATTAGAAAAGTGAGAAAACCTGGGCATGACTGCCTTGCATTTTTTTAAATTTTTTTTATTAGAATTGTATTTTTTTTCTATCAGGATTAAATTGTAGATATGAAAGTGGATCAGTAATTCCATAGCCTAAAGGTTATTAGGTGAATTTTAAGTTTTCATGATATAAATATTCAATATATGTGATTAATATTTAAAAGTGAATCAAGTGCAGTGACAAAAAGAGATTATGTTGAAAAATAGTGATTTTTTTTTTTTCATGGAGGAAACTAATACATAGAAAATTTTCTATAAACGCATATCAGGTTCTGAAAGAAGTCAGTCAGCAAACTAACAAGTGTTGCTCAACTTGGTGTACAACTGCTGGGTGAGGAATACCTAAATATGACAGCTTGTAGTCTTTAGAATTATGACAGAAATAAAAGGACTGGCTTTAGGGAACAAGGTAACATTGTCATAGTCATATATCGAGATATCAAAAGATCATTTGATTATAATAATCAGTGAGTTGGCATCAGGAGAAAAATTTCCTCTGAAAACTTTTTGCTAATGGCATTCAATGACTAAAAATATCAGCAGAATGTTTTAAAACAAGTTTTGAAATTAAAAACAGAAAGGATAAGTGTTAAATGGACAATACTCTAAATAATTGTCAAATTCATTGTGGCAAAGTCAATTAGAAAAAGAAAAAAAGCATTATGTATATAATTTTAACAATCATACAGGGCATGGTGGGTAAATTGTCACCATTTTATATTTTTAATTTCACATATGTGCATTGTTTTTGATTTTTGTTGACTGCACAGTATAGTAGGGTCAGTTGGGCACCATCTGTGAGAAAAAGAGCACAATGATGCATATAGTCCACCAGAAATTTGGCAATGGCATCCTGTACTGCTTGGCATTTGTGCCAGAAGCACTAATATGAGCTTTTCAGAGTGTTTGGGTGCCAATCTGGTGACAGTGCAGAGGATTCGTAAAGAGTTGGATGATATATCCAGTCAAGATTATGCTATTTTGAGTGATTACGAAGTTATGCCTTCATTCATCTTCCCTCTTAGTGATTGTAGAACTAAATGTTAATCACTTAAAAATTGTTGAACATTTGCACCACAAATTAATCTAGAAAAAGCTTAACAGATGAGAAGTGTATAAACTGGGTAAAAGTCTGATGCTATGAAGTTTGATCTGTGCTTTATTTGCACAATAAAATTATTTCTTGATCATGAGGCATGATGATGTAAAAATGGATTCTATAAAACTTAAAATTGATTAAAAGCTATTTTTGCCATAAACCTAGTGTAATAATTTAATGAATGTTGATTCTTTCATGTACAACTAGAAACAAAATTCCATAATATTTACTTTAATGAAAGATCAAGCCAAATCATTTTCTTTAAAAATAAAATATTAGTTTTACATTAGTGAGCAGTACTCTTCTATGTTATTCCAAAATATACACTGGAATATTATTCATTAAATCTCATGTTCAATTCTTGATGCCAAGTTGATGACACTCATTACAAATACCTCTTGAATAAATAAATTCAAGAAAGCGTGAATATTGTTCAGCCTATTTAGACAAGAAATTACCATTTGGGAATGTATTGAGCTGCAAAATATTAATTTAAATTTTAGAGAAATGTGATAGCAAGTCAAATCAATTTTTTTTTGTAGTGGTTAATAAAATACTTGTAAAATCCTACATATTGATTTTGGTTTGTAAACACTGTTTTAAAGAAGTTTAAAAAGTCAATCAAGTACTGATGTACAGAAACCTTGGAAGCATTTTTATATGCTGCCAGAGGACAATGAGATGTTCCAAATTGGCAGCAACAACACAAACAGTGCATCAGTACAATTTAAGACTATCTACACAGTAATAAACTTTGAACTGCTGCCTCTGCCAATGTCTACACCTAGAAATTGGCACAAACTGCACCAAATTAAGGTTTTATACATTTTCCAATATTTCAAGAAAGTGAACAGATATATAAATCTATATGGATTATACATACGGTACTCATTGAATTGTCTTTAAGGAGTAATTAAATTAATAATGAATTTCAATAAAGCTTACAAATAAAATTTATAAAATCATGAAATTAAAAAATGTCTATATAAGTTGTGATTAATCGTAAGTAAATAATTCAAGAAAATATAGAAAATTAAAAACTGTAGGCAGGTAAAAACTACAATAAGTTTCTGTTATAACTTGCTCGTTAGGGTAAGTGGTTTTAGAAAAAATAAATACAAGCACAAGCAAAAATAAGTACAGCAATTTTGATATTCTGAAATAATGTTTTATTTTAATACAATCATTTTTATTGGAAACAAGAAATAAATGAAAACTGCATAATCTCTAAACATTTTGGTAGTGAATATATAAAAATAACCATTCACAGACATAAAGAAGGATTGTCTAAATTGTAGAGACAAACAAAACAAGCTAAAAAAAAAAAAAAAATGAACTAATTTTAGGACTTGATTGACAGGCAAAGCAAGAGAAAGTGCAAATTACTCAAATTATAATACAACATCAATCATTAACAATATATCACATTATTTTTCTTCCATACAGTGTTGGTATAATTGTTTAAAAACAATTCTTAGAATATAAGTTTGGCCTTTGGTTGTCTTTAACAGACCTGAAGATAAAACATTTATTAGAGTGTATTCTTTCAAGCTAATAAAACATGGTAACTGATATTTTAATATAAAGGTGTTTTCTTTTTAAATAGCAGTGTGTGTGTGTGTATATATATATATATATATATATATATATATATATATATATATATATATATATCTTAAACACAAAAAAAAAAAAAGAAAAAAAAGAAAAAAAAAAGAAGAAAAAAAAAGGAGGTTGCTGAAAAATTCTCATCAGCCCAAACCTTGAGTGACGAAACATACACTGTATTCTACATAACTAACTTTAAGGTTCATCACATATAGGACATCATTTTTCAATTTTCTTTAAACCTTCTATAAAATCTGGTCATTGAACTATTGATTTTAAGTGTCCAGGCAGAAAACTTTTCAGCAATCCCTCCTATGTGATGGATTATACTAGGTGCGATCGGTAAATTGTCGCCATTATATATTTTTAATTTTATGTATTCACATTGTTCGTTTTTTATTTTGTCAAAGGCACAGTATAGTAGAGTCAGTTGGGCACCATAGTGTGAGAAAAAGAGCACCATGACACAATTTGCCAGAAATTTGGAAACAGCATATTGTACTGTTTGTGCCAGAACCTCCAATATGAAGATTTCAGTGTGTTTGGTATGTCAAAGTGCAGAGTATTCAGAAACAGTTGGATGAGTGTAATGGTGATTATGAAGGGTTTCTGAGTGATCATTAGTAATGGTGATGTTATGCTTCCATTCATCTTCCTACAGGGGCCTACGTCAAGTACCTTGAGGAGGTAGTGCTGCTCTGGATCAAGAGGGTGACTGCTGGAAGACCTTATGTCTGGCAACAGGACATTGCAACATGCCACACAAGCAGGAGAATCCAGTCATGGCTGTCAGACAATTTCTGCAACCGCGTCACCTCTTACATCTGGCCTCCTAACTCCACAGACTGTAAACACAGTGATTATTATGCATTGAATGCAGTTGAATGAGAGACCAACAAAGCTCCTTTTAACACCAAAGACGAAGAAGTAAGGGTTACGTCAGCATTCACCAACTTAAACAAGGAGACCATCCAAAAGAGTTGCAGGAGATTTCAAAGTTGTCTGGAGGCCATGGTTGAAGCCAATGATGATTTTCTTAAATTTACTCTTTAGTATTTCAAAATATTTTTGTGTAATTTTGATAAATATATTTGTTAAAATGAGACGTCAGTGTTATTTTCATATAATTTAGATGATGATTTATCCATAGTACCATATATATCTTATTATAAAACGCAAATTGTGTGTGTGTGTCTGTACGTTTATATATTGGATCAGATTTCCTACATTTTTCAACCGATTTCAACAAAACTTCACAGGACTACGTAAAATTACCTTGCGGTGGTTCTAACAGTGCCAAAAATTGGAAAAACACAATTGTTTTTGCACGAAATCAATTTGAAAACACGATTAAGAGGCATCACGAGAATGAAAGGGGGACAACTCATATCGAGTTATACTTATTATAAAACCCAGGTTTTGTGTGTGTGTGTGTGTGTGTGTGTGTTCGTTTATATATGGGATCGAATTTCCTACATTTATCAACCGATTTCAACAAAACTTCACTTTTTTTTGGCAGGTAGTGTTTCTTAGTGTCTTGCACACTTTTTTCTTCATTTTTAAATAAAGAATGCTTTAAAAATTCCATTTACAAGACAATTGTTTATAATAAAATTCTATTCAATCGGTAGATCCATAACGATTGAAAACAATGTTTTTGTTTGAGTTTGGGTTTAACCAATTCGTAAAAAAAAAAACAACAAAAACTAATTAAGACATGCGTGTCCATCAACCTTAAACAATAATCTTTTTCAATTTTATTTTTCAGTCTTTATGATGGTCGATACTTGATCTATCTCTTGCTGTTACATCCCCAGGCAATGCCGGGCTCTACTGCTAGTATATATATATATATATATATATATATATATATATATATATATATATATATATATATATATATATATATTTTTTGTTTGTTTTTTTTAAATTAAACAGTATTTTTTTTATCCAACTACATCTACCAACCCAAATATTTGAGAAATCTTATCAGAAAAATATGCATCTTCCAGTATATTTCTTGGACAAGATTTCTTGAATATTCTGGACAGTAAATGTAATTGGATAAAAAAAAAATACTGTTTAATTAAAAAACAGAGTATCCATCAAAAATAAAATTTAGACAAAATAAATTGATAACATGTTAGATTTAATCCATTTCCTAAAAATAAAGTTGGCTATATTTATTGGGGAATAATGCTCAATATTGGAGACAGCATTCGTAGATATAGACATATGAATCAACACTGCATGGTGACTGTCAGTTTCATGCTTCAGATTATTTGAGGCATGAAACCGACATTCACCATGCACTGTTTGTATACATCTTGGGAATTTAGACAGCAATCCTTCATTTACGCATGTTTCATTAAAAACGACAGACAAGGTTCTATGATTAAGCTTTTTATTTAAATTTTTCTATTTTTTCTAGTGTCCAAAAAAGAAAACACTTGTTTGAACACAAGAAAAATTAAATAAAGAGCTTAATCGTAGTACCTTGTCTGCCGTTTTTAATGATTTTATATATATATATATATATATATATATATATAAATAAATAAAACAAAACATTTTTATCTGTACATTGTACAATACTTATATTCTGCAATACCCTGGCTATCTTCCAAAGCAAAATACTGGTTTTGGCAATATTGTACCTCATTATCACTGAATAGTATAGATAATATTTTTTTCCCTCCTTTAGTCAATAAAAATCATTAACAGATTCAAGGGTAGTTATGTAATGCGTAATAATATGTTAAATTTGTTTGGGGGATAACGTAATGAGTATAGTAAATTTTATTTTCACTGAAAGTTCTCCTATAGTAGTAGCAAGTTATATACACACACACACAGTTTATTTGTGTACAATTAGATTCTATTGCAAATTTCAAATTAAAAGTGTTGAGAATAATAATATTTTACTCCTGGCAACTGACAAGCTTTACTAAAGTCATTAGAGTAAACTTCATACAGCAAATCCTTACTTCAAGTGAAAGAAAGGAATAACCAGATTTCATCATAGGTTCAATTATATAATGCTGTTGCTATTCCTAGTTTTGTTTTGTAGAAGATAAATGTGTCACATTGAGCAAAAGCTTCCATTTTTTTAAATTAATGACAATCGTTGATGTTGTTGGTTAGTGATTGAGAGCTCTTACAATGTCTACTGGTTACAGTCCTTAATTGAATTTCCATAACACTAGTTTTTAGTTAAGTCACTGTTTTGTATTCAGGGATGTAGACAACATGTTTAGCTACTATATATATATATATATATATATATATATATATATATATATAAAGACAAATATTTTCAAAAGCAAAAATTGTAAGAATCTGATACCACTAAGTTCAAAATGGAGCAATAATTTATGGTGTATGTGTGCGTGCAACACTCACCGAATGCACTTATATTGTTTGTTGCTGGGAATTTGTTGTATGAGGACTGTAGAATTTACAAAATTTTATTATGCAATATTTTTTTCTTATTTCAGTTTTACAATGAAATATTAAGGACTTTGTGCATTGTTTTTCTTGTACTGTGTCCAGAGATTGATTACTTTTGAGATAAAATCTCCTTAGCAAAACATTAACAAATCACCACTGCATGTCAACATTCTTGTCTCTGGTTTGAATATGGCTTCTAAGCTTCAGTTAATCATGTTTTGTCTAAGAAGAATATCAAGCTAAAATTATGTATGATGAAATTCTACATTTACAGAAGAACAATAACCTGGTATAGTGTTCATTGTATAAAAACAGCTATTAGGCTACTTTTCATAAAATCCTTTCAGCAAATAGGTTACTTTTTGTTTTTTTGTAAATTAGTATTTTAAGATCTTTGACAGCACCTGTTATGGCTACTAAGTTTCTCATTAAGTACCCCACCTTCTGTTAAACTAAATCAAGCTGAGTCAAATATCTATTTTGAAAACTTTAAATTAAAATTAAATATGACCATGCACATTTTGAGTGGGGTAATGATATTTCTAAAGAGAATTTAATGGTGAAAAATATTTATCCACAATTTCAGAAAGATTTCATATGAAGTGGGTGCTGAAAAAAAGCTTTCAGTTTCAACAAGAAGTTTGTGTTTTTCTTTTTTTTTATTCTGGCGTTTAGTCAAATTTTGGAAAATGAGTCAGGCTGATAACTTTTCAGCACTGTTCTTTTACAACTAACCTTAAAATCAGATGTGATTTGAAATTAATAGCTTGATGTTTTATTAACTGCAAATGCAAAAATGATTTTCAAAAGTGGAACATAAGCTAAGCACTATCAGAATGAGATGAGAAGAACGAGATCACTTTTTCCTGCCTTTAAACATGACCAAATAAATTATATATTTGTGAATATTGCTTCAGAATTAATAAAATCTGAACACTTTAATACAAATTGGGATAATGTAATTTATCCCTATTTACACTATTTATATTTGGACAATTTTCCTCATTTTTGTTGTTGTTATCACAAGTACACACCACCAAGCACAGGAATTGAACTCACAATTATGTCACCAAATTCATGAACCAATACTTTAATCCACTGCTATTGTCCGATAAGAGAATTCACTGTGGAGAATATGGAGGCTTAAACATAACCTACCTGCCTGCTGATGAATTGCTGCTCTTGTTTGTCATACTTGACTGCATTCATTGAAAGAGAAAAGCTTAGGTGAGTGCAGTCAAGTATGACAAGCAGAGCAGCATTCTGCAACAGGCAGGTTAGGTTTCTCTGTAGAGAACTTGGAGCCTTAAGCCTAATCTGCCAGCTGATGAGTGCTGCTTTTCATGCTTGACTACACTCACTGTTCTCTTTCAATGAGTGTAGTCAAGCATGACAAATAGGAGCAACACTCATCAGCAGGTAAGATTTAAGGCTCCATATGCTCCACAGAGAATTGTCCTAGTGGATTAAAACATTAGTTTGTGAAATTAGTGAGATAGTAATTGTGAGATCAATCCCTGGGCTAGATAGTGTGTACTTTGACTTGGTGGAAACAGGGTGAGCAATAACTGAGCAGTGCTAAAAATAAGAACTAGACAAGATATCCCTAAACATGAGCAGTGGAATGAGAACAGTCTCTTCCAGTAGATTAAATAAAGGGTTCAGTCTGGAATTCCCGGGATCAATATACACCTGATGAAGGCCAGAGAGCACAATAGCTGAAACACTGTGATAACAACAAAGATGAGGACAATAATGCAAATAATAACTACTCATCCCTGATATTCAGATGGTAATTTATACTTATTTCACTTTTATGGCAAGCTATTTCATTTTAAGTCAGATAATTATCTAAATGTCATCCTTTTAATTTGATTTGTAACAAAGTTAAATATAACAGACAATGAATGTCTTATGTTTGATCATGAGCTGTTCTAAGCTTCGTATAGTGGCTTTAGTTTCAGTAGAAAATAAAGACAAAAACTGTCCAACATTTAGATAATTTTTTTATTATGCTGTTCCTCAATCTAAACTTTTGGCTTAATGTCCATATAACAACTCTGATGATGGCTCATGTGAGCTGAAAGCTTAGATCAAGGAACAACATAATAAAATAATATCTAAATGTTGGACAGTTTTTGTCTTTATTTTCTACTGAAACTAAAGCCACTATACAAAATCTATAACGGCTCATGATCAAACATAACAGACATTCATTGTCTTTTATATTTAACAATATATGTTTGAATAATAATCTGCTGCCCCAATACAATATATATATATATATATATTCCATTACTGCTATGACTATTTGTACATTATAAGCATGATGAAACATTACCATTTGAAACACTAATAAGAATACGATCTAGTCGTTTCACGCTGGGTCGACTATCAAGGGCCAGCCAGAGAGTTCTGGTAATGTGCAAATCTGCACTTGGTGGCTATAAGAATTCCTTTCAGGTAAACCTGCTGCTCACCTGGCTACTCTAATATGACACAGTGCAAAGTATACTTTAATATCTTTTAGGGTGAGCCCATTACATACTAGAAACAGAAATATTATCAGAACTCAAGTTTTGTTGGAACAAAGGTTCCTTATTGGCATTAAATTCAATTCAGGCCATCTAGTATTTCCTGGTATGAGTCCCCATACTACAATATCTGAGATCAGATATCATAATATTTCAGAACTACGTATTATGGAAGTATTTTTAACATCCCTTCATAATAAGATCTTTGATGTGAACCAGTGAAAAGATGTCAGAACAAATATATTTTCTGTAATATCAGGGCTAACAAGAGTTAACTAAAAACAAGAGGGAACAACAACTTGGAGAGTTGAGTTAAAGGGAGATAACAGAGACATCCAGAAGAGGCATGACACATGGATCTAGAACAATCTATCTTGGTGGATAAAATAAGGGGTTCTGTTTAAAATTCTAATCACTTGAAGAAGGCCAGAGTGTACAATGGCCAAAACGTAAACATGACCATAAAGATGAGGATAACAATTTGAACAATGTAAATAACATAAATAATTACAATACCTCATCTCAGAAATATAGACAGATATTGAAGAGTTAACTAAGCCTAAAACCACAAAGTAAAAGAGGCAAGGAGAGAAACTTACCACACTCAGCGGTGACAGATGCTAAACCTCCATATACAAAAGGTCTCCAATCATTCATTCTGTGCCAGGCAAGACCTTCTTGCTTCTGTTATTCCTTTTTGGATGCAGAAGCAAAAAAGGTAAAATATCTTTTGATAGACAACTGTGAAAAAGAAAAAAAAATTGTTAGCTTTATAGATTCTTCAATACCAAATAAAATGAAAAAAGAAAAGATTAAAAAACAAAAAAAAACAGACTGTGCATTGATCTGGAAAGAAATTTCATCATAAATGCAGATTGATTTCTTCAAACTATCATAACTTTCTTCAGCCTCCCTTAGAACTTGACCAATGTAAAATCTTTACCCAAATAAAATTCAAAATATTCACATACACATGTAGAATGAAACACTAATATTCTGAAATATATCTGTGTGTGTGTATGAAAGAAAGTGTAAAGAAAGATAAGATATATACACATATAGTCAACTGCATAATGTCTTTTCAGTTGAAGCTTTGTAATGCATTTATAGCTAAATCCTTATTTTAAGATTCACTAATTATAAAACAAGAATTAATAATAAAGTGTGTTGAGGAGTAACAATGTGCAATTTTTATTTTTTTAACAGAACCATAATCATGTATTTTTTTTATATCCAAAAAAGTTGGATTAAATGTTAATAGAGTGAGAGAGAAAAAAAAATCTTAGATGATAAGAATATTTCTCTCTAAATATATAAAAAAAAAATCTTGTAAATTACAAACTCAGTAAATGTTTTATAGATTCAATCTCAACAAATAATCCTAATTTAAATTCAATGATAGATTTGAACATTTAAAAGAATGAAACCTACCCTTTTAGTTTTAATAGCAAACCTAGGAATGTGCTAAACTTATACCTACTTATAAAATTTACACTAATCCTCCTCATGGACAAAAATACAATTCTCTTCAGAAGTGTAATGTTCTGCGCAAGAGGCTATCGATGCTTGCTAGGCGTCGATTAATGCCTTGCTAGGATTTTAGGATGGTTCTTGATTGTCCTTCCGGTGATGGTAGCCTCCTATTCCCTTTTGCTGTGTAGCTGCTGATTAAGATTCACCGGATGTCTGGAGGGGACCTAACTCTTGCGTCTCTATGGGTTATCTCCCTTCTGTTGCTGGGATATTACAATGCTTTTTTTTTTTTTTTTTGAGAGGGTTTTTTTTTTTTGGTCCGGCCACAGCCGTTCTTAAGCCAAATCTTCGGATGAGCTACTTTCCAAGCCATCTTCGGACTTTCCAAAGCTGCGAGAATCAAGCAAATCAAAATTGGAATCATCAGAATGAAGATCTTCATCACCCTGCAATGTGAGATTCTGAGTGGAAGAAATAGTTATGGTCTGGTTTGGGGAAGAATCAAGGTCTTGGTCAGATGAAGTGTTGGACATTTTGAACGGCTGGCATCAGTTCTAGAGGTTTTGTCATGAATTTTCTTGCGTGACTGTCTAGGGTGTAGCATTTTCTGGATAGAGTTGAGGGAGACATGACTTGTGGCTCTGGCACAGACGGTTGTGGACAAGGTGCCGACTTACATTTTGTTGACATCTGTTGGACATTTGAAGAGGAGTACAATGGATTTTGAAAATCTGTTGAAGCAACTGTTGCTGGACGTTTAACTTTTGATAAAACTTGAGAGCGTCTTCATAAACATCATTTTGAGGACGCAAATATGTTGCATTTTGTGACAATCTCTTGCTTTTTGTTGGAAACTGCTAGAAGCAGTTGATGAAGGAGTGGCAGGAAAATTCTGTTGACAACATTTAAGCTTCAATTCATTTATTTCCTGTGACATTCTCTTCGTTTCTGTGCACAGCATTTCTTGCATTTGGATGAAGTGTCTCTCCAAAGACAAATGGGATTTTAAATCGTTTGTTATGCAAAAGAGATGATAACTGGTGAATATTGTGTGGGCGGTCATCAATTCTTGTTTATAAAGAGCGTTTTCAGCTTCAAGTTTCTGGACTGTGGAATTGATTTTGTGGAGAGTTTGTGATTGTTCACCAAGTTGCCCTTTTATTTGGTTGGGAAGCCCCAAAATAAAGATGAACTCCTGTTTGCTGGAGTATCCATTTCAATTGGAGGTGGCAAGTTCGAGCTCCAGCTGTGTGGAACACGTATTCTGTATCACTACCACTGCTACGTGGGTTCCGTTGGTCGTTTTCAATGCGGTTCACTGAGCGTCGATTGGTCTGTGTTCGTGGGGGATGATTTGTTTCCTGTTGTCTGTTTCCATCGTTTAATCTTCTGAAACAGGCAGAGGTAAAGTGTCCCACCTTCCACAGTATGTGCACTGGGTATGAAATGCCGGGCAAGACGTCAGTCCCCGCTCATGAGGGTATTTTCCATTGCAATTCCTGCACCGGGTATTGCGGGGATAGTTGCTTGGTCGGCGCTGTTCGTCTCGCGATTTTGTTTATTGGGGCGGTTGTAGCAGTAGCGGTGTTGTTGTCTTCCAGTCGCATTGTTTGTAGGTGCGATGCTATTGTCTCCGTTGTCCTTGCGTAGTTTATTAAGTCATGTAGTGACATATCCGAGTTCATGAGTCCCTTCTGGCGGACTTTTTCCAACAGGCAGCCTGTAATTAGTTGGGACTTCACCTCGGAATCCATGTCGGAAAAACGGCACATAGCCGCAGCTTCCTTTAGTTTGCGGTACAATTCTTCGATGCCTGGGCTATTTTGTTTAATTTTCCGGAACACAAATCGGTTGTATTCCGTGTCGTTTTCCGGGTTGAAGTGGTTGTGCACCGCTGAGACAAGCTTGCTGAAATTTGTTTCATTTTTTCTGGTGTGACTCGCTCATGTGGTATCTCGTCGATGATGATGTCATTCATAGCCTCGCCGACAAACGTTAGAAGGATTGCTTTTTGCTGTTTGTCATCCTCAATGTTATGTGCGAAAAAATAGTTTTTCAGTCTTTTTATGTATTTTGTCCATCTTGCTGCTTTGGCTGTTGACTCACAGTCAAATTCGGGGTAGTGTGGAACAGCAGCCATATTGGTTATATATCGAACATGTGTTGAATTTTTTTTTTTTTTTTTTTTTTTAAGTGTGTTGATGTTCTGTTTTTGTGAGGGTAACGACTCAGTCCTCGTCACCAATGTAATGTTCTGCGCAAGAGGCTATCGATGCTTGCTAGGCGTCGATTAATGTCTTGCTAGGATTTTAGGATGGTTCTTGATTGTCCCTCCGGTGATGGTAGCCTCCTATTCCCTTTTGCTGTGTAGCTGCTGATTAAGATTCACCGGATGTCTGGAGGGGACCTAACTCTTGTGTCTCTATGGGTTATCTCCCTTCTGTTGCTGGGATATTACAAGAAGACAATACAGTAAATATAAGTCTGAAAGAATGTGTTGCTTGACAGTTATATCTTTAATATACTTCAATGTTCAAAAGAGAGAGAGAGAGAGAAAGAGAAAAAGATGTGGGCTATCAACAGGTGTCATACAATGCATGGGACCATTTTTTTCTTTCACTAATGATAAAGGAGAAAGATTTATTCTTATTTATTTCCTTATGAACTCAATTTCTTTCATCAATTCACTAATAATACCTTGAGAAGGTTAAATATTCAAGATTCACTAAACAAAATCTTTTATAACTATTCAGTACTACTGTTGTGCGTATTATTTATAGTATTCAAAAAGTCCTTCAAAGTCTTCATGTAGAAATTATTTCCTTTTAACTGCAATATTAAGACGTTGAATAAGTTCTCGCTGTTTTACAACAGATGGCGTTCCCAGAACTGTGTGCATGTAGTTTCAGATGGTAACACCTCTATAAGGAAGCACTATAAGCAAGCTTGAAATTCAGTGTATGTCATTTTGCTGAAGTGTAAACAATTTTGTTTTTCATAGCATTAAACATGTTGCATTTCATGCCAAAGAAAGAGCATTTGCGGGGACTTTTACTGCACTACTTTATTCAAAAGAATCTGCAGCTGAAGCACACAGAATTTTTGTTGAGACTTACGGCGACCATGCTCTGTTGGAAACAACAAGCAGAGATTGGTTGAGATGCCTCAAAAATAATGATTTTGATGTTGAAGATAAAGAATGCTCTGGTGCGCTGAAATTGGAGGCATTACTTCATGAAGACTCGTGTCAGGTGCAAGCTGAATCTGCAGAATCATTAGGAGTTGATCACACAATAGTTTCGAAACATTTGAAAGCATTACAAAGGATTCAAAAGCAAGACATTGGGTGCCATATGAGTTGAAGCCAAGAGACATTGAATGGCGTCTTGTCATATGTGAACAGCTGTTTCGGCGACAGAAAAGGAAAGGTTTTTGCATCATATCATGACCAGTGATGAAAATTGAATTCATTACAATAACCCCTAAGTGTAGAAGATCGTGGGACAAGTCCAGCCATGCATCAACATCAGAGACAATATGGCAAATATCCATGGTTCAAAGCTTTTTGCTCTGCATTTGGTGGGATCAACTGGGTGTAGTTTATTATGAGCTGCTCAAACTGACCAAAATCATCATGGGAGGTTGCTATTGACTACAAACTGATGCGTTTGAGCTGAGCATTGAAGAAAAAACAGCTACTATATGAGCAGAGACACAACAAAGTGATTTTGCAACATCACAACACTAGGTCACATGTTGCAAAACAGGTGAAAACCTACTTGGAAATGCTTAAATGGGAAGTCCTACCCCACCCACCGTATTCACCAGGCATTGCACCGTCCAATTATCACTTGTTCTGATTGATGGCACAGGACCTGGCTGAGCAGCACTTTCATTCTTATGAAGATGCAAAAAAAAAAAAAAAAAAAAGGATAAACTTGTGGTTAACCCCAAAGGACGTGTCGTTTTTCCGACGTGAAATTCAAATGCTGCCAGAAAGATGGGAAAAAGTAGTGGCTAGCGATGGACAATACTTTCAGTGACATGTTTCTTACTAATTTTTGTAAATAAAACATCACTTTTCATGAAAAATCAGCAAGAATTTATTCATGGTCCTAATATTTAAAAATAAAATCTGCAAAACTAGAAAGGACATCACTTATTTGGGATTTATTACCAATTTCAAAGGCAAAGACAGAACACTTTGACTAACTGTGGAAATCTACATAAGAATGGAGCTTGTCATATGATTTATTTAAAAGATATAAAAGTGCATTTTACTTTTTTTTTCCACAGGAAAAATTGTTTGTTTTACATTAGTTTCCCTCACATTGTGCATATGAAAGGTGAACAGATTTTAACGAGAAGGTGAGTTTTGAGAACAAATATACTAACATGTATAAAGTAGAATCAATAAATCTCTCATGTCCTGCTTTATCTAGAACGTTCACAGCATGATATTGGAGTTATAGGATTAATATTCACAATTTAATCAAGTATTTTGACGAAGGAGATTATATTGAAAAATAAATGTGTAAAATAAAACACATTTTTCATCAGTATGCTACAAACTTAATGCACCAATATAGAGAATTTAAAAAAACAGTATTGATAGTTGATGAAGCCAAGTTTAATTGAATGAATAGAAATGCTTGGTGTAAATAAGGGGGCAATTAAAAGAAAAGCTATGCAACTGAAAATAGAGATCATTGAAAATTCATGGTGTCCTATTAAACAATCTGGATATTAGTACTTGAGTATAATCAAATATATTAACTTGTTGATAATTTAAGGTTCACTCATCAGGTAACATCTTTCTTTTATGACTATGTTATAAATACAACTTGAATAATCTGAGATTAATAAATAATCTATTTTTTGTAACTTGTAAATTTTAGGGAAAACTATGACAAAGTGGAAAAAGTTTTTGTGCGACATACTTCATTTTTTAGGATTTTATCGAACTAAAGTAATGTTTGTATACACTCCTGTAGAAGTTAAATGAGTTACCTGCTTAGCCCCTGACTGGAGTAAAAATCCCATACTATCTTTACTCCAGTCAGGGGCTAAGCAGATAAATATTATCCTCCTCTCCTTTGTGTGCATGTGTATCTGCATCAACTTAAACATTATTTTAGTCCAAAGAAGTTCTAAAAGGGCGAAACACATGACATGAAAACTTTTTTTCACTTTGTCAGATTTCTCTAAAATTGTTCTTGATATATAAAAATTTATATCATTTTTCCAATTTCTAGATTTAAAATATTTGAAAAATATCATTTATATTGCGTTTGAATAAAGCTGATAGTGTCTTTTTTTATTTTTTATAGGTGCTGTTTGAACATGTGATTTTGTTTCACAAATGGCAAAAATTGATGACATATCAACGGGTCTTTCTCTACGGTTAGCGTGAATATTGAAAATTGTGTTTTTATTTTTAAAGTGAAAATGGGAAAGAAAAACAGCGTATAAACAGCAAAAAAGATATATGCTATTTATGGAGATGGTGCCATAGCTGAGAAGACTGTTCATAAATGGACATTTTTGATTTGACAGGCCTGTAGTCGTTGATGGCCAAATTGAAATACTGATTAGAAATAATCCTAATCACATAGGACATCGCAGAGATAGTCAACACATCTCATATGAGAAATACTTGGATACTTGAATTGTTATGATATTTTGTTATCTTACAATTTAATGAAAAAAATAAAAAAGGAACATGATCATATTTCTATCTGCAATCCTCTGCACAAACAACAAAAATGATCCATTTTTGAAAAGAACAATCACAGGCAATGAAAAATGGCTTGTTTACAACAATGTAGAGTGAAAAAGGTCTTGGGGAAAGCAAAATGAGCCACTGGTAGCTACTCCAATAGCTAGTCTGCATCCAAAGAAAGTGTTGATGTGTATCTGGTGGGTCTGGAAAGGAATTGTATATGACAAGATCCTTTCACAAAGTCAGATGTTAATTTAGACAAGGACTGTTCTGAATTGAACTGTTTAAATGGCAGCAATTGATGAAAAGCTTTGTCATGTCTTTTTGCAGAGCTGGCAGAAATTAGCACAGCTTGGTTGAGATGACCTTGTACATTTGCTGCACTCACCTAACATTGTACCTTCTGATTAATACTTATTTTCATTCTTACAAAATTTTCTTAAATGGAAAGAACTTCTCTGTAAGCCTGTAAAAACCACTTAGCATCTTTCTGGGTGATGAACTGGTCTAAGTTCTGAGAGGATGGAATCATGAGACTGTCTCAAAGATGGTGTAAGGGAATTAAACAAAATTGCATATATGGGGCTGAATAAATCCATGTTTAAATAATGTTTTTGAAATTCATTTAAAAAACAAAAAAAAAAAAAAAAAAAAACATTAATTTTTGTCCTAACCCAAGGTGTTAGATTTTTATTTTTTTTTATTTTCATATTAGGTGTGTGCAGGTGCTCATAAGAAAAAAAAGAAGAAGTAGTTATCGACTGTTTATTCAGCCTACTTAAAAAAAAAAAGTAACTTTTGTAGACATCTAATAAAATATGCAGAATGCATTCATTTTCTAGGAGAAACAGTTGTAAAAACTTTTCCTATAATTAACCCATTTTTTGTTGTTGACTAGGAAGTAACTAAGAAAGTGCAATTACTAACAAGGGATAATTCTGTCTGGCGGAGTTGTTTAAAATTAACCAGCAGATGGCAACAAGGGAAAAAAAAAAAAATAAAGTCAATGTAAAAATAAGTTGCAGGAATGCATAAACAAAAAGAAAAAAAAAAGTATATAAAAAAAGAAAAGAAAATTAAGGTTTCTAATTAATTTCATTAACAGACATAAAAAAAAAAAAATATTTGTTGGAGATGATCTTTTGCACATAGAAATAGTTTTGTTCTTTTTACATTTGGTCTATAATTTGAATGAGTGAAAAGTTTCATAAATGTATATACATCAGTAAAAATGTATTATTATTTAAACTTTCAGTCAGTTAATTGTACCAATGAAGCTATCAATGCGAATGTAACACAAGCCAATTTAGATATTCTCAAATGGGTGTGGGGGAGTAGATGAAGTCTCTTAGAATCTATTGCTTTATTGAACATACAGTCAGGTAGATATTTCATTCCACTTCCCATTCTTAGCAGATATCTTTTATCAATTCAGTAATTCTTTCTCTTCAATTTAGCCTTTCAGTCAGTATCCATTTTCTGCCACTGATCCAAAGTAGATAACTTTTCAGCACTAACCAAACTAAGAATTGAGCTCACAACTATCAGGAAACCATATATACTTTTAATCAACACTTTATTTCACTATACCAGGTTTCTCTTGGACAAAAGAGTGTTGCCATTTTTTGTTTTTAGCCTTAAGTGTCCCCAGATGATGTTCATCTTTATGCTAAGTCTATTGAAGGAGGTTGTCAGAATTCAAGAAAATAGTCATAACAAAACTGGATAAGAGAACAAAGAAAAAAACAAAAAAAAACAAAAAACATACACATGACAACCTCCCTCAGTAGACCAAGTATATAATAACATCATGGAGCTTCTGATTAACAAAGAAACACTCACTGTTTCACCACTTGAATACAGACATTAGGCTTTAAACTACCAAAATTACACCACTTAAAAAAAAAAAAAAAAAAAAAAAAAAAAGGAGAGAGAAAAGAAAAAAAAAGAGAAAAGAAAAAAAAAAAAAAAAAGAGAAAGAAAAAAAAGAAAAAAAGAGAAAAAAAAAAAAAAAGAAAAAAAAGAGAAAAAAAAAAAAAAAAAAAAAAAAGAGAAAAAAAAAAAAAAAAAAAAGAGAAAAAAAAAAAAAAAAAAAAAAAGAGAAAAGAAAAAAAAAAAAAAAAAGAGAGAAAAGAAAAAAAAAAAAAAAAGAGAGAAAAGAAAGAAAAAAAGAAAAAAAAAGAGAGAAAAGAAAAAAAAAAGAAGAGAGACATTGCATAGGGGATTATTAAAGTGTTGGCTAAATGCATATCTGCAGTTTCCTGGCAGTTGTAAGTTCAATCTCTGGGTTAGATAGTCATATTACGGTTCAGTGAAGAAGTGCCCAAGTGATACAAATGATGAATATATTAGATAAAATTCAGATATATGAGAGCTAAGCATGGAAAACAAATGTATTCCCATTTGGTTCCAAATTCCAAGGCAGCTATCAAGTATGACAGACACCTGAAGAACGGCTGAAATATTGTGAGTATGACAATCAAAATGAGCATACATGTCCAAAAATAGAATTCAAGCAAAAACTTATATCTGATGATATTTTCATTTAATAGAAGATTTGAGGGATTTTCAAACACTGCAGTGGGTTGGAGAAAAAAAAACAAATACCCCCCCCCAAAAAAAAAACAAAAACAAAATGTTAAAAACGTTCTTCAAAATGATCTCATCAAAGCTAATGGTTTTATAAATGGAATCTTATACATTTGGTGGGGGACAGACAAAATACAACAAATAATGGTTATTATTCTACATCAAGAAATTAATGAAGATAAAAGGATATTTAGCTTTCAATTTTGGCATTTAATGAACAGCTTTCTACTGATTATGGTTTTATTTTTAACAATTGTTTTTAAACATTACAATAATTTTAGTAGGAAATGAGTTGTATGATCTTGGATATAAATTTAACAGGCTCCAAAATTTTCAATAATAAAAATTCTCTTAATTAAATCTGCATTCTTAAAGTTTTATAAATTTCTGCTTCAGATTGTTATCTCATTTTATATTAAAACTCTTGTTTTTTGAAATAGTAACATTTTATTTAAGCCTAGATAAATTCTTTTCGATTACAGTCCATATTGAGTTGGTAGATTGCATTGTGCTATGAAGATTATTTATGCTTTTTTTTTTTTTGGATTATTTTTCTTTTAATTTTATGAATTTTGTAAGCTTTGTGTTTTGCATTGTATATGAAAATTTGGATATTGGAAAAGTTTAAAAGTGTTTTCAATGTATTTCTTATGTAAATATTGAAGCCTACAAATTTTAAGTGCTTTTAAGTAGAAACCAATAATCTGGATTTTATTTTGTTATGGTTTGAATAGAAATTTGAGATTGTTTTTAGTGTTAGATTTGATAGGCATTTAGTTTAAAGATCAATTTCTCATATGGCTTAATATGATATTGTTCGTTTCATAAATAAATTCTACTGTACATTCGATATCGAGTTTATTTACAAGATCAGGTAATATTCTTTTGTAGGGATATATTAAAGTTTCATCAATATATTAGAATTATATTGCTTAGGTAGAACATTTTAGAAGGGCCCATTTTCAAGGAATTCTAAGATAAGCCAAGCCAAAACACTTAAGTGGCAATTCCATTTGTAATCCAAATGATAAAAAGTAAAACAACATTGTTTTGTATTAAGTTGGCAATTTTTTATTATTTTATCTATTAGTAGAGAGATGTTAGTTTTTGACTAATAGATTTTTTATTTAAGGGATTTAAACATTTCTTAAAAAAGGTACCGCCACAGATTTGCTAAAAAATTAGCATACATTGATGAAAAAAAAATGCTCCAAACTTAATAAATATATATGAAAAAATAAAAAAAAAAATGCTCCAAACTTAATAAAAAAAAATTTTGTCAAAATCATTGTTATTAGTAAGAGGAAAGACCAAAGGATTTGATAATGTTATACTTTTTTTTAAATTCTTTTTACAACATTCAAAATTTTGGTTTAAAAAAAAAAAAAAAAATTTTTTTTTTGCCAGTATAGTAGTCAAAGATTAGTAAGAAATTTTAGCAGCTTTCTTGTGAAGAAAAAAAATATTGATTTGGAAATTCTTGCAATAAAATTAAATTGTCAGATTTTAATGAAACTTTTACGATTTATTCACAAATGAATTAAATTATTTTAAAAATGTTTTGTTTCAGAAAATCTTGGTAAAAATATTGTTACATCTGTTAAATTATTTACATTTATGAAATTAAAAGAAATTCAATTTTGTACAGCTTAATGTTTATATTATTTAAAAGCAGGACTATTAATAGTCATTTTTTGTAGGATTTTAATAATCATTTTTGTAAAACAGGATCCCCATTTATCAAAAATCTGCTCTGAAGCATAAAATAAAAAATGCCATAAAATGAAGACATTAATTAGAAAAGCTTTTAATTGCTTTTATGAAAAAGTTATATATTATGGACACTACTGTCTTAAGAATATATTTTTTCCATAAATAATGAATTTTTACTAATTTTCATTTTTAATAATTTTCTAATTATAATAATTTAAGTATATAAATATATTAAATATACAATCTAAAATAAACAGCTACTGCCATATTGAAAAATGCATTTCTGTGATATTCTAAACTTAAAGTAAGTAATATTTGTTTCAAATCAGATTAATTAAACTTTAAAATCAACTAATATTCCTCAAAGTTACAGAAATTTATTTTTTAAAGAGTTTTTAATAAAGAGAAATACATGCTGATGAAAGATGACTAAAAATGGCATTAAAATTAGTTATGGTTAATAATTTCAAAATAAAAAAAAAATCTTCCAGTCAATTTAAATTAGCTTTTGAAATATAGTAAAAGTATTTTGCTTATTGGAAATATTAAATGTAATCTATTAGCTTGACATTAAAAGTAAAATAAAAGCTTCAAGAAAGATTTTTTTTTATTTTAGAAATTAATTTTAAACCTTAAGTATCACAAATCTGTAGAGGTACCTACATTAAAGTAATGGATTTGATGTCTAAACTCGCCATGTGTTTATCGATAATATTTGTCTTTTAGCTTTGTTGACAGGTTCACAGGGATTTTTTAAGTGTGTATAGCAAAATCCTCAGATGTAAAAACCTCCCATCTATTTACATGTAGACTATTGTCCTCATCTTTGTTGTTTTGTCCTCCAGCCTTTATCAAGTATATGTTGATCCAGGTAACCTACAGGTAATTTTAAACTCAACCCTTTATTGATTATTCTCTAGAGATATCTCATCTACTTTATATACATTAGTATAGTGAGAGTTGTTATAATCAGGTTTTTTTATGTAAAAATAGGGGGATACAAAAGTTTTTTGGGGGTTTTTTTTTGAAGAGGGTAAAAAAAAAAAATCATGCATTTTCAGTGACCAGTTGCACTATACACAGGTATTTTTTTTCTGGAAAGGTTAAAATTCATGCAAAAAAATTCAAGGGTCACACTATACATGAAGTCTGCTTATACACAAACAGATATGGTAGTTCATATTTTAGTATTATTCAGTTATTGTTCCTGATTCTAAGTACATACTACCCGGTCTAGGAATTGAACTCTCAATTATTATATCACCAAAGTCACAAACCAATGTTTTAATCCACTAGGCTACTGTCATTTGGGACAATTTTGTGTAGAGAACTTTAAGCCTTAAACATAACCTGCCTGCTGATTAGTGCTGCTGCTTGTCATTATTGACTGCACTCATGGAAGCTTCTTTTTTGTTACAGTTGCTGCTGAAGACCCACTGTCTTTCTTTTTTTGTTTTTCTTTATTAGCAACTCCCATATTGTATTTATTTTTATGATAGGAAGTCCTCATAACCTAGCATATATGCTGTTTCTTTCAGATCTTTAACTCTCCAGTGTTCTTCCTTGCCCAGTATTTTCACTATTCCACAGCAACTGATGATTACCCTTTTCCCTCTATACATGATCAACCATGCCTGATTTCATTATTTCCTCTCACTCTGGTTTTTCTCTGTCCCTCCAGTGTTACTTTTAGGTGGTCCCTTGTTTCATGTGTTATATTCAATGCAAGGATGATGTACAAAGAGTTCTTGGTCATGATCTCCCCAGTGTTATACTTGATTCGGCAGACATTTCTCCATAGAGTGGAGCTATTTCTGAATATTGTACCGATATTCTATAGACTGTAGATCTTCTGAGTCTTTTCTTATAAGCCATTGATACATTGACCAAAATGGCAAATTTTCTGGTCCTCCTACCGAGTCCTCCTGTTTCCATCTGCTGAGATTGATGTTATATTTGCAGGGTAGTTGTTATTCTGAAGGGTACACTTGATGCTAATCATCTCCTGTTGGTATGTATCTGGGTTGCTTCTTATGATTTTTTGTACATTATTGTAGGCATCAGACGATCCTTTTTTTCATACTGTTTAGATGGTAGGAATTGAAGTTGAGGTATTGTCCTGTGAAGGTTGGCTTGTGATATATGGATACTTTTAATCTAGTCTCTGGGAAAATTATTACATCCAGGAAGGCTACTTGATTATTTTCTTCTATTGTGAATTAGGTCAACTACATTGGTTTATGAACTTGGTGATATAGTAATCATGAGTTCATTCCCTGGACTGGAAAATAACTGAGCAGTACTAAAATAAAAACTAGGTAGTGAAATGAGAACAATCTACCCCAGTAGATTAAATGAAGGGTTCAGCTTGATAGACACCTGGTGAAGACCAGAGGGCACAACAGCCAAAACATTGTGATAACAAAAATGACAACAGTCTTCATATAAATAATGTTAACTCCTCATCCCAGAAATTCAGAGAGAAACTAACAAGATCTTAAAGAATTTTTCACAAAAGATATCACCATTACAAAAATGCATTTCTTCCGCCACCTTGTTAACTTTTGTTGCTATTAGTAATCTTAGAAATGACACTGACAATAAAATATCAATAAGTTCTGAACAAACAAAAGTGTAGCAGAAAAATAAAGGTCATTTGCAGAAGTTGTTTTTTGCCTCTTATATTTGCTAAGTAAATAAATGACTATATACATCAATAAACCTAAAATAAAAAAAAAAAAATTTTAAACAATATTTTTTTCTCCCTTGTCAATGCACTTAATTCAGTAGTAAATATTAATCAATTACATTAAACATATCAGGCTATAGACTTATTGATCATTAAATCTTGTTTCATAATTAGTAGAAGGTTATCTCAAATTCTTTTTTTTTTCTAAGTAATGAATTCTATACTGTGTCCCTGTTGAACAATGAAAGGTGTTACATCTCGAAATCAACATTAATTTGACTTCTTCATCTGGTCTACAATGTATGCAGTTTCTTACAATTTTCTCACTCTCCAGCTGCTTTCTGGATGGTTTTCAAAAACAAATGTTTTATAACCTCTTAAAAAAGAATAAGAACATTGAATTTACAAAACTGTAGAAATATCCAGAGAAAAAGTGGAAAAATTTGATGTAACAGATCCTATCTGGAAGGAGGAGGGCATGCATTACCTTTTCAAAGAAAAGGTTCAAATAAAAGCAAACATTACTGAAAAATAAGAAAACAGAAAGAATTGGCATATATCAATTTAAATGCAGAGGTTAGATTTATGTATATTTCAAGGAGGTGTGGCTCTCATTTGTATATAATTGTTAGCAAAGAAAAGATTGGAAACATCCCTATTATAGAATCACTTAGTCAAAAGAATGGATATTCCCTTTATGCCACTATTACTGTATTCACTTTTGACTCCCCTTAGCAATGTACAGGGTGGTCCGAAAGTCTTGTCACTTCTAAATAATATAATTTTCTATTTCAGATGGCTGGCATGAGCTCCTGCAGTTTAGAAGAGAGGGTTAGGGGTGACAAGCTGTTCAGACCACCTTGTATATTGTTTTAAAAGTGATTATTGTTATTTTAATAAAATCCAGAAATATGAAAGTGGATTTATACATTTTTCTTTATTATTGAGAAATGACAACAAAGATGTTAAAGACTATTAGTTTATTTACAAGAATTTATATTTACAAGATTATAAAAATATGTGAACCAAATATAATGAAATATTTATTATTTACCACTTTAAAGAAAGAATTATGAATTTTTTTATTCATAAATTTATAAAAATATGTCTGAAGAATATTTAAATAAACACATAAGCACAAGTAACTAATTTACAAATTTATAAAAAAAAAAAAAAGAATTTTCCAGGCATTCCTTTCATTTGCTCTTGCTACATAAATTCACTAAAATCAGTTGAGAGCATCTCTTCCTATTACATATTTTGACAATTTTTGAATAAAAAGATCTTTCAAATTTATTTCTTCATAAAAATGGTAAATAATCAATCTTTATAAAAACTAAATAATAAATATTGAATTGTACATAGTTCACATATTTTTAGAATCTTGTAAATAAACATTGTTGAGGGAGTCAAAAGTGTATAAAGTAATACTGGTATCAAGAGAATAAGATTAAACATTGCTGAATAACTTCTATTCCAAGTTTTCATAAACAGCTTATTGAATTTTGCAACACTGTTTCTGATTTACACAAGGCCAAAAAGAAACCCTCTTTGCATAAAGATTTTATATCTGAAGGTGGCTACAGAACAAACAACCTGAAACATTATCAAAACAACACAAAAAATGACTTACAAAATTTCAGTTTTAACTGAAAATTCATGTGGCACAACACATGATAGTGTTAAAGTTAAAATTATACAAATGGAAATATGGTATATTAAAGCATATATAATGCTTTTCTGAAATACAGATGTTGCATCCATTATTGACAATACTATCACAAAAATTATTGAAAAAAAAAAAAAATAAAAAAAAATAAAGCTTCACGTGGAACATTTTCCACAAACATAGAAAGCTGTTGCATTTTTTTTAATGATTTGTTTTTGCCTTCCTTCTTATTTCTTTCCATTGAAATTGTCCTCAGTACAATTGAGATTTAATGCAGTAAGTAATAAAATCCTTCAGCAGCCCAAAGACGACTACCCGTTTTGCAAGGCACTTCTCACAATGTAAAAATTTCCAAGTGAAACAAAAAGATTACAGTGAATCTGTTAGAATAGAACACTTCTATTTTAAGAGTTTTAGGATTTTCTTTATCTCTCTAGGAGTGAGGTGTTCATGAGCAGATACCTTTCCTGCTTACCTAGATGAACATTTAGAGTACAAGCTATTTTCTCTCCAATGTTTTTCATTGTAACTAAAGTTCTCTTTTTCCACCCAGATAACTACATTTCTATATATCATCCTTATATTCACAAAGTGTATGTGTGTGCATGTTTAATTGGCATACAAGTATGTATATCGTGACAAAAATATATTATTATATATGGTGGGATTGGAAAGGAATCCTGTACTATGAGCTTCTGTCAAGTAACCAGTCAATTGATTCTGAAACGTGCTGCTTGCAGCTGGGTGAATTAAAAAGGCAGTAATTCAAGAAAAATGCCCAGAATTGGCAAACAGGAAAGGTGTAGTTTTCCATCAGGATAATGCCAGACCTCACGTTTCTTTGGCAATCTGACAAAAATTGTGGCAGCTTGGCTGGGATGTGTTACCCCAACTGCCATATTCACCAAACATTACTCCTTGAGTTCTTCATTTATTCAAGTTCTTGTAAAATAAACTAATAATCAATGGTAAAAATTTTAATTTTTTGGTTGACATAAAAAAACCAGTTTAATGAGTTCTTTCCTTGAGAAACCACCAAAATTCTGGGAAGATGGAACCTTTAAAATGAAGAAAAAAAATGGAGAAATGTTGTGCAACAAAATGGTTCATATTTAGTTGAATAATTATTAATGGCATAATTTTGTTTTTGTATTTTAATTTCCCTTAACAATTGGCATGAATTTTCTGGACAACCCAATATATCAATAACAGAGAAATACCAAAAGATTAGTTTAGGAAAATAAGAGTAAGAACTAATAGTTGGTCATCACAGTTTATATAGGAATTAGTCATTGTTTTGTATAACAAAAGAGAAAATCACCTACCTCGAAAAAGAGTTTGGGTTTTGTGCATGGTCTGCTGAAGGAAAATTAAAGAAAACTTAACAAAAATGTCCCACTTTAACTATCAGAAGAACTATGCTAATGTTCTTTCCTCCCTGACTGGCATGGCCAATCAGAAAAATTCCTCTGTGAATAAAAACTGTTGCTTTGATTAAAGTGGAGAGAACAAGTTTTAGAGTTTGGTGCATTTCCTCTGTTGCAAGTAGAAGGTTGAATTTTTTACCCCATTTTCAGAATTAATTTGCTTGCTGGACTGTTTACAACCCGCTTTGCCTTTTGAACTTTTTGAACATTGACTTTTGATTGAACTTCTTTCTTGGACCCCCATGAATTTGGTTTTACTGACCTCATTGGTTAATATGCTAGCATTTAACAAAAAAAAAAAAAAAAATAATAATCAGTCATCATCTGTGCTTAATGCAATCAGGACTTCTTCATAATAAGAAAAAATCTTAAATTGATAAAAATTATAGATTACTTTAATCCCCCCCCCAAAAAAAACCCCATAAGATATAAGGGTGGGCTAAAAGTTCATAGGCTGACTATGAAGGAGTGATGTTGGAGCTGTGAAATCTTGCATGCAGTAATTTCAACTCTTAATAACTGCATTGTTTCTTTCCAGTTAAACTGACATCTGACTATTGAAAGACTGTTCATCCTGTTTGTCAAAAAAGTCATTGGTAGCAGATATTATGCTATCATCACTACAGTACTGGTTACCAGGGTTTCTTGTTGGGAAACAGATGATAGCCAAATCAGAAGAGTAGCGGAGGTGACCAAACAGTTCCAAACTACAGCCATGCACAGCAACCATTGAAACCAAAGACTTGTGTGATGGAGCATTATCCTGATGAAACAAGACCCCTTTTATCAGTTTTCCTGGGCATTTGATCTTGATATCCTCTCATAACTGCCTCAGCAAGTTGGCATAGTGCTCTCCATTGATGGTGCGGCCCTTCTGAAGATAGTCAATAAACACAATTCCCTTGCATCTCACAAAACTGAGGCTGTCACCTTCCCTGCAAATGAAATAACCTTGGCCTTCTTTGGAATAGGTGAGGAGAGTTGTGTCCACTGCATGGATTGTCTGTGTTTGTCTCAAAGTGATGAAGCCAACACTCATCCTGGATTAGGAAATGTTCAAGCAAATGAGGTGGAACTGTCTCAAACAATGTCAGATTTTCCCATGTTATGATCAGGCTGGTGCACTTTTGATAATGTGTCAGAAGATATGGTACCCACCAAGTAGAAATATTCATCATGACAAGTTCATTGTGTAGAATACTCAACTCTGGTGGCAGTTGCAAGATGCCCAGACCATAGGTCATCTTCAAGACTCCTTTCCCTGCCTAAATTCAGTTGCTCACATTTGCACTGTTGATAAAGCTGGAGTATCATCCCCTAATGCAAGGGTCAAACTTTTTTTCACAGAGGGCCAGATAACTGAGAGAATGATGAGCACGGACTGGATAACCATTTTGTTCAGTACAATACACTGAATACATAAAAAATAAAAGACAACAAACATACTTATTTACTAAAAAGTTATCATGAATATTCTTGGCATCTAAACCCTTTTTTCTGCAGGTACTTGAAAATACCATGATGTCAAATTTTGTTCATTTTCAAGAGAAGTCACTATTAGTTACTTTTGAAGTCTTCTTTGAACAGTCAGTTTACCTGGATATAAATAGTGCAGTTATTAATAAAAGATGAAATTAATGCATGCAAGATTTCACAACTCTAGCATCACTCCTTCATACTTAGCCTATTAAATTTCAAACCATCCTTGTATCTAGAAGAGGAAAATGTATTTCATTAACTTTTGTTAATTTGTTTTTACTGTTTTTATCTTAAAAAAATAAGTGCAAGTCAAGATTGTAAAGCATTGTCACATTGTATTATTTTGAATACTTAATCATTGTTTTTTTTATTGTTTCTTTTTTAAGGCATTTCGACCAGAGAGAAAAACAATTTGATCCAACACTCCAAGAGTCAGATTGATTGTTAGTACAGAGTAAAAATAAATGAACACATGTTTTAAAACCATTAAAATACAAAGTAAGCCATTGTGAAAACATATATTTTGAAACAAATGGGTATGAAATGGGGTTTATAAAATTACAAAAAAATTTTCAATTGTTCCTCCATTTTGTTGTATAACCAATGTTGCATGTTTGATCAAATTATTGACAGACTATCCATAACTTGAGGTATGTGCTCAGCTTCTAAGGAATTCCTCCCACTTGAAGGAATATCATGCAGTGTCTTTGTGTTTTCAAACTTTTCTATCAGGATTCATGAGAGTGCAGCAGCAACGATGAGAGCTTATAAAACAAGGAACAATTTAAAACCGGATCCTTTTGCTCTATCAATAATTACTCATCTGATCAAAAAGTTTTCCTCTTGTCTTTGGTTCATTTTTATATATATATATATATATATATATATATATATATATATATATATATATATATATATACATACACACACTGGAGACATAGTAGAGTAATGGTTTGCAACTTGGATTGAGGAATAAGATAGCCAAGTTCAAATTCCAGTCAAATGCATTACATTCACTTACATGCTAATACCCTTGTGAAATGTATGAATTCTCTTCTTCCTGCAGCTATGGGTAAATAGCAGGACAGACTGGGTTCTATCACCTTGGATGGCAACTGGTCTAGGAGAAGGACAACTCTGAATTCAAAACCTATGGAGGATCGTTTGGGGACCTTGTGGCACACAGTGCACCAGGTCAATGTATTTGGTTCTTCAAAAAGTGCTGTTGATTTTGCACAAAGCTTTCACCACTAGAATCAAATCATTATGTACAGGATCTCTGGCTGTCAGATCCTAGGAAATGAGTTGCTTGACCGTCATATGTTGAAAAACAACAAGTCCAGAATATATATATATATATATATATATATATATATATATATATATATATATATATATACACACACACAAAACATGAGAGGAATAAAAACATAATAAGAAACATCTTATAACTGTTAGATACACAAGTTTTGACAACAGGATCTATGTGAATTGTTAATATCAATTGCTTGAGTATATTTGGTGTGGTAAGATGAATTTTTTAATGTGACTGTAATATTTAGATAGAAATCAACCAATTCATTTCCTATGATTAGTTGAACAATTAAATTCTTATAATAGTTAAATATAAAAAGGTGGCAACATTTTGAAGTTGTAGAAAAAAAATTACAAAAGAGCTACAGAAAAAAAAATTGATTTGTAAATATTAATCAGATAATGAATAAGTGAAAGAAAAATGTTTCATACCAAATTTTGTTGTTCCTAACATAATAGATCTATCAAAGAAATAAATGGAAAAAAAAAAAAATTTCAGTTCATTTAATATCTGCAATTGTTTAATTATCAAGAGCCAAATCAATATACTGGTGATATACTTGCTTGCAGCTAAGTAAACCTATGTCTGCTGCAGGCAAGATAAGATTTCTTCCACTTACAAAACATGTCACATATTACATCAATTACTTTCCATCTTAATAGAATCATTACATATTTCAACAACAATAAATAAAGCCTAATGTCAAACTTTTTATAAGGCTGTATTATATTTGGCACATGCCAAAAGTAATATTTATTCATCATCAACCTTCCATTGCTTTTTCAGCAAAGAAGAATATTTTTAACAGAATATTGATTTTCAGGAGATTCTTGATAAATTAAAAGACAAGTTTTTTTTGTTCAGGTAAGGATAAATTGCCAAGCTATATTTAAAATATTGAATATTTTGTTTTTCTATATGGTATTCAGTTTCTACATTAGATTACATTGGTACATTGTCAGATCATAGAATAAAATATCAAACTATTCCTGTTATTCTGTTTATAGATCAATACCAAGTCATCTTTTCTTTACAGGTGCTACATTTTAATCTAACACTGAGACATAACCATCAATACTCACACTTACCATAAAGCTCAGAAAAAAAGAATCTCTACAAAAAGTAATTTAATGTAGAGTTGTGAAATTGTTGAAAACTTATTTACATAATCAAATGGAAAAATGCATGCCATGAATTTGTCTTAAGCAATTTCTATACAGACCTGTCTTAAGCATCAAAGAGATTGTAGCTGAGAGTTACTTTTAGATTTAAATTTAAAAAAAAATATTTACCTTTCGACTAATGTTCTCATCTATGTTATCACATTTCGGCCATTGTGTGCCCACCCACACCACCATTTTTCTTCAGGTGTCTGATGATCTAGACAAAATTCAGGAAATTTCAAATTGAATCCTTTATTTAATGTACAGTGTAAATTCTTCTCATTCTGCTGTTCAGGTGTTAGGATATCTTGTTCTGATTTAGTACTGCTCAATTATTGTTTGCCCCATTTTCACTGAATTTAAATCAATTCTATATAAATATAAATAATGATAACTCCAGATTGATTTCAGCATTTAATCGAAAGCACAGGTTCAAGTAGGAATTCAGGCATTCAATTTTTATTTATACAGTAAATTTTTTTTAATAAATTTATTCAAGAACTTAAAAATCAAGATCCATATTTGTTTGCTAGCAGTTAATATTTATATTTCTGTAGATTTTACAAATACAAAAAAGTGTAAGGAAACCAAGCATCACAAGTTTGAAATCACTTCTTAGTCAGGACGAGAACTTTTCAGTACTCCTTGTACACTTTAATGTGACCAATATTACTGAAATGTGATATACGTACATACATACACACATGCTGCAAAACCTTACACATTGATTTTAAAACAATAGATTAAATTACACTGTTTATATTTTAATATTTACTAACATTCTTAGAATAGTTGAAATGATTCATATTATAGGCAAATAATTTTTTTTTCAATTTAATTATTATCTCTCAATTTTTATTTAATGTGAGCAAATTTGGCATTTATGCAAGAGAAAAAAAAATACTGCCAGGCTAGCAAGCAATTTTTCTGTTATCATTTTTCCATTTTATGTTATAAACATTCATAGATATACCAGTACAATAGGAAATTACTTTATTTTTGTCTCCTGAAAGAAATTTAAAAACACTTGTTGATAAAAAAAAGTTAAATTCAGTCTTTAATTAAACACTAAGTTAAAACGAACATCACCAAACCTATCTCAACATCATGAACCTCATAAACCGGGCCTGTAAATATCAATATCACACATTGATGAATAACCCCCTCCCAACACCCCACCATTTACAGAAGTTTTTATTGATTTCTTTCTGCTAAGAAGAGATGTAATGTTCTGCTAATAGACATACTAACTTGGAATCCATGGTAGTTTCTATTATTTACTACTAAGCTTAGTAAAAATGCAACAACTTCTTGTATACAACTGTAAGGAGAATTTTGAAAATGTACATCAAACATGTATATAGAGTGAGAAATTAATGACCAAGAAATTTTTTTAAGCTAAAATCATAAATAGTTTCATGAGAGAGTAGGTGGAAAAAAAAAAAAACAAAAACATTCTGACTTTCACAAATTTGTAAAATGAGGCAGTGAGGGTGACAACATTTTTTAATACATGACAAAATCTCACACAAAAACAACGGGTTATTCCCTAAGTGCATTATTTCTTTTTAAGTTACAAACAATACTCTCTTTGGCAGAATTGTAAAAATTAGAATGTTCATATTTACATTTGATTTCTTTAATTCTTGAACCTAAGAAGAAATTAGATTCTGTAAATTTTGATATAATCTATAATGAAGTTATAATGTCCTTTATTCATATGGTAAACTTTCTTTAAAATCTTTCAATATCTTAATACACAGGATACTATAATATTATTGAATCTGTTGCTAGGTCAGCAGCTATGAAAGTAGGTTCATTATAGCCATGCTTAGAATGTTGCTGCCACATATGGTCTGGTGCCCTTACTATTTACCTTGAGCTCCTTGATAAGATCCAAAGAATCAGCAATATTATTGGTCCTGATCTGGCAGCTTGGCTCCAGTCACTTTCCCATTGCTGTAAGGTTATCTTTTCTATAAATACTTTCATGATAATTGTACAGATGAGCACTTCGCTATGGTACCTAGCATTATTTTTAACTTAAGCACAGCAATTTAAAGTTAAACTGGTGAAATATAACTGTAAATTCTATGATAACGGTTTCTTTTCCGACACTTCTCACTTTTAGAACTCCCTTCTGGTTCCATACATTCCAGCCAACTTTAATCTTCAAAAATTTAAATGTAGTGTCAAATTGCTATCTACTGTCCACCCGATGACTCTTTTCTCTTTCTGCTCATCATTAAAAAGGTTTCTGTTCCTAATTCTTCTACAGTTCCACTTGTGTTTTAGTGGCATCACTGCCTTGCTTGGGATAGTAGAAAAAAACAAGTATTATTTAAAATAAGCACATGTAGCTTGGAAGTAAATGCCTAGATGCCACTTCAAGTGGGTTTAGGTTCAAGTCCTGTAGAAAGCAGCTTGGGTGAAATTCAGAATATTAAAACAAATTTTAAATTTAGGATTTAGTTGGGTGTTAGATTTTGATTTTCTGATCAATATTCAAACAAAGCAGAATTTAAAATATTTTTAAAGTGTAATTTAAATGAAAATTTAATGTTTGCCATATTCATGACGTTTCGGCTGTTGTACACTCTGGCCTTCTTCAGGTGATTAGAATTTTGAACTGAACCCTTTATTTCATCCACCAGGGTAGATTGTTCTAGTTTCACATGCCATGCCTCTTCTGGATGTCTCGGTTATCTCCCTTTAACTCAACTCTTCAAGTTTCTGTTCACTAGGGCAGTAGTATTGAACTCACAACTCTTTGGGCCAAGTCACTGAATCATATTGCAATTTTTGTTATTATTGCTTTTCTCTAACACTGTATTACTAGTTCCTATATTGTATTCATTTCTATGCTTGGCCGGCTTAGGATATTTTTGTGGCCTAGCATATGTGCTGATTTCTTAAGTTTTTGTATTTTCCAGTGATGTTCTCCGTCTATTAATTCAACCTCATCCCACAGGGGACAGTAATCTCCCTCTGTCTGATTTTTTCGATATCCCCTCATGTTACAGCTTTACGATGTTCTTGCAGTCTTACCTTAAGGGGGTGGCCTGTTTCTCTTTTATATTTCTTACAACAGCTGCATGGGATGACATACACACAGTCCTTAATAATGTTCCCCTTTACAGGGTATCTTACTCAGAAGAGGTGTCTGCAAAGGGTTGAACCACTTCTGAAGGTTTTCCTGATGTTATATGGACCACAGATCATTTTTATTTTCTCCAAGAATCCCTTCACATAGGGCAGGCAGACTGAAGCTGTTTTCTGAGGGTTGTTATCCTCTTGTACCCTTCTATTTTGTTTGTCAGAGCTGCTGCCATGTACTCAGGGTAGTTGTTATGTTGTAGAGTACTGCTTATACTGACCATTTCTTGTTCCTATGTCACTGGGTCTCCACTAATGATTTTTGTTTGATGCTGTAGGCAGCAGTCAATCACTTTCTTTACACTGTATGGGTGGGGTGGGAGTTGAAGTTGACATACTATCCAGTGAATGTTGGCTTCTGGTATACGTATGTCTTGAACCCATTCTCTGATCAAAAAATTAGTACATCCAGGAATGCTAGCTGTTTGTTATTTTTTCTCTTCATTGTAAACCATATTGATGATCTTAAGTTCACATGGTCCAATAGTAGAAATAGCATTAGAATCCACATCACTAATGCCAACCCTATGTTGGAAATATGTAGATGACACTTTCATACTCTGGAAACACCAGGAAGAGCTTCAGCTATTATTATATAATACATTGACGATACGAGTTCCACTGGAGAGAGCTTAAGACCCAATAAATGTTCCCACACAAGGAGCCTTATTGAGAGTACAACTGTTCATAATGACTGGACAAATCTCAGAGTCTGCTGTGTAACAATGAAATGTGATTAGCTTGGTTTTAAAGATAATGATAATGAATGTCACAAGACAATTCCTTCTCCCATTGAGCTGTGTGAGCAAGGTCAAGTGTTTCCCCACCAAACAAACAAATCTGAAATGTCTTATGTCTTTATCTGTCACTATAGAAAATACTAATGTAATAATTATCTAAAAGCCTTGGCAAAAGGTCAGGTTTCAAGAGGTCAAGTGGTTGAAAATTAAAGTAATGATCAGAGCGATAAAAAACAGTTTAGGAATATATTTTCTTCACAGGAAGGTTTGATCAAATTAGGTCAAAACTATTTATACATATTCATTATGTGACTTTACAGTCAATGAATGCATTGGTTGATGAAAGTTTTAAACCTCAAAATGTCAGAATAATGACTAAAAAACTCATTACAATATTCTATAATTAAAACAACCATGTTAACTGAAACAATACTAAACTATGTGATATTTTATTTGTCAAAATAATAAATTTGAATATTACAAAGAAAATTTGCAAGTCATGAAATTACATATTTATATATAAAAAAGTTTGTGTGTGTTTATATATATATATATATATTGTATTGCTTATTATGCTGTCCCTTCATGTAAGCTTCCATTCCGCGACTTATCATCACATAGCTTTCTTCTATGTCAAAATAACAAAATATCATCTTTCATGGTGAATATCTTTGTTTAAATATCCATGTAACCACTCTGAAGATGGCTCATGTGAACTGAGGCTGTAAATTCTGATCAAACTCTACTAGACTCATCCTGAATATCCTTGCCTAACTTCCTTCCTAGAACTGAGTCTCTGTTGAGTGATATGCATATAATCCTTTGCATGGTCTCTATCATCTCTAACCTTGATTTCCATGAAGCATGTGGATCTGATGGTATCCTTGTAATAGTCATAAAAAGTGTGCTCCTGAACTGGTTCCTGTCCTCTCTAAACTGTATTATAAATGCCTCCTGGAAGTCATCATCTGTTGTTCTAGTTTTTAAGAAATCTGGTGAGCCATATGACTTTTCCAAATATCAGCCTGTCAGCCTTCTACCACTTTTGGGGAAACTCCTACAGGCCCTAATCAATGCCTTTTCTCAGACAAGCAATACAACTTTCATTTCTCCTGATCAACTGCTGATGTGCTGATGATAATTGCAGAAAGAGTTTATCATGCTCTAGAAAAAAATGGTGAAGCCTGGACATCTCCAAAGTCTTTGACAGTGTCTGGCATTCAAGTCTTCTCCACAAGCTGAAAAGTTACGGTGTCTCCAAACACTTTTTTCCTATCATAAAATCAGAGTTATCCGGAACAGCCACTCATCTAGATCCTTTCATACTAACGCAGGTGTCCCCCAGGGCTCTATCCTTGGTGCTTCTGTCTTTAATTTTCATTAATGACCTTCCCGATGACATCCACTCTCAACTTGGCATCTAGGCTGACAACACAATTTACTCCTACCTTGATAGTAAGGCTTATCAGTTTGACAAGGTCAAAATGGCAGCCAATGTCCAAAACGACCTCAAGTTCATTGTTAACATGGGAATAAGATGGCTTGTTAATTTTACACCTCAAAAAATAAACTTCTCTTCATTAATCATTTGAGATACCCCTTCACTGCTTTTCATCATCATGGCTGATGCTAACCTCCTGGAAAGTGACTTGTTGCACCTTCTCTAACTCATGTTCTCTGCTGATATGAAGTGAAAAGACTATACTGAATCCATTGCTAGGTCAGCTGCTAAGAAAGTTAATTCACCATGTTGGATGAGATAATTTTTCTCTCCAGAATCTAAATATTTAGAGACTTGATAAATTCCAAAAAGGATCAGCTATATTATTGGTCCCGACCTGGCATATAAAATTTCAAGCAATGAGTTGAGGAATTAAAAAAAAAAAAATATGTATTTGTTCTAATTAGGTATACCTGGTCACTTCCACTATCACTCTCATTGTTTGCATAAACAAATTTCTGTCTAGAGAAAATATAATTGTATCACAGTTTTTAATTCCCCAACCACAAATGAAAAATTTAAGAAATTTGTTTGATGAAATTCTGTATGGTATACATTAAAATATGATTATTGCAAACATTACTAAACCAAAGATAGTTAAAAAAATATAGGCAAAATTGCAAAAAACATTGCTGGAGAGTGTTTTTTTTGAAAAGGTGTTTTTATTTTATTATCATATTAAAAGGAAAATTTAACTGTTTACTTGGCTGGGTATTTAAAAAAGCAGCTTTATATCATGGAAAGCAAGCTGCTGTAAATGAAATACTAAGCAACTGAGCCATGAAATAAAAAAAAAATAGCAAAGGTTTCGGTTTAATGAATGTCTGGCTATGTTAAAGAAATGTTCACAATAAGAATCCTTGCAATCAGATAATTTTACTAACTTCAGATTCAATATTCATTGAATAAAACTATATGTACAAAAGGTTGTTTCAAAAGTAATGCCTTCTCTTTTATTATATAGAAGCTACAATGTCTGGGGTAGAGACTGATGATAAGGCAATAGAGGTTGAATGTTCTCTTCAATAACACATTTTTTTTTTTTACCTTTTACAGATTGTAGCCAAGTGTTAGCCTGGCAAAATGAAGTCTGATATGAAAGTACATACAAAGTAGAGGTGTGCGTGATTGAATTCCTCTATAGAGAGAAAATATTACACATTAACATTCATTGACACTTGCTGAATATTTGTAAACAAGCTTCCCACCAACCAGCCAATGATCACACTCCATATATTTCAATCCTTGATCTCGTCAGTGTTTGCTGAAAACCAGGGAAGGGCACGATGCATTCTTATACAGTAACACAATGAAAGAAAAACTATATTAAAGAATGAGAACACATACCTTGTTTTTCAGATTACATGTACGTGTTTTATTTCAGGGTTTTGCCTGCTTGTCCAGATGGGGTAGGTAGGTGATACTTGGGACAAATAAGTGAGCTCTTCCACCTACCAACTCCTTGCCAATCAACTTATCCTGATGTGGTGGCAGACAAATACAAAATGGATGCTTCAGAACTGCAACACAGACACATCAGTCTCTCACCAAATGTGGACCAGCACTCTCCCCAATCCCAAGCATAGACCAGCACCCAGATATTGCCAATTTCCGGTTTTTTTTGCCACTTGATCATCAAAAATCCTGCATATACCCCTTTACACATGTGTTACCCTTCAGTCAGAGTGAATGCCACTTAGAAGACCCAACTTCTAAAGGAATTATCTGCTGGTTTATCAAACACTTGAGATTGAGATAAAACCACATATGTGGGTGTCTATAGTATCTGATGTTTACAGAGGCCAAATAGTGGATGTGAACACAGTCATGCACTGATGATGGATGTTTTAGCCATGATTACAACAAACCATGTTCAAATCAGGTTTGTACATCTATCAACATGTAAAATACTCATCCTTACCAAAAATACATCATTAGTTGTGGTGACTATATGGTAAAATAATGTTTTGTAGCTGAAATTTGCTCTGGTATCCTTGTGGCTATATTTTTTCGCTACTTCCATGGAAATAAATAGGAGGCCAGAGGGCACCTCATAAGCAAAACAGTTGGGAACCAACATAACAGAGTGTAAATTCTGTCACTATAATGTGGGTAAGATAATTATGGGAGTGAGGTTTACACAAATTTTTAACAATGAACTGTTAGGTAACCATGATATTTTTGGAAAGGATATTTGTCTAATGCAGAATCTATACTGGCAGTAAACCGACTGCATACAAACAGAAAATAAATTCACTAAATATACAAAAATAGAAAGGGGTTTAAGACAAGGATGTGTCTTCTCACTGGACTTATTCAACCTATACAGTGAGGGGATTCTGAGAAAATTAGAATCAGAATTCATTATTGGCAGCCACAATCTTAAGAATATAAGATATGCAGATGATACAGTGTTAATAGCAGACAATAAAGGAAACAAGAATTCCTACAGAAGAGAGTGAAGGAAAGCAAGAAGAAAGGACTAAACCTCAATTACAAGAAGATAGGATGTATATTTGTTAGCAAAAAGAACAGCCCAACATGTAAATTACAAATTGGAGATACCAAAATGAAGCAAGTACAAAAATTTAAATATCTGGAAGTGCTTTAACAGGGGACTGGAAATGTGACACACGTATCCAAAGGTGCCTTCCAAAAGCTAAGCAAAATATTAAGAAACAGGAAAATTTGTTAGAAACAAAGAGAAGAGTTCTGGACTGTTACATAATACGAGTCCTCCTATATGGCTGCAAATGCTGAACAATGTCCTGATGAAGAGAGTTGAAGCAACAAATATGGTTCTACAGAAGGATGCTGAGAATATCATGGAGTGAACATGTGAGCAATGACAAAGTTTTCGAGAAAATGGAAACAAAAGAAAAACATAAAAAAGAAAGAGTTGAAATTTCTAAGGGGCCTAATGAGAAAATAGGGCTTAGAAAATTTGCTACTCACAGGACAGATTGAAAGTAGGAGGGACGGGGGGGGGGAATAATGCATAGCCTACTTAGCTTGAGTAAATGGATGGCAAAACATGGTTTATAAGAGAGAACAAGCAGACAGAACTTATTAAAAGCTACAAAAGAAAGGAAATTGTGGAGAACCATGATCATCAATGTCCTGAAGGGATACAGCACATAGAAGTAATCTGAATAAATTTTAATGTCAGCTGTTACTGTATATAATTGGTATGGTGTTGTCATTATGAATGAGGCTCCTGGAGATAAGGGATGCAAGTTCAAATCTTATTGGAGGCTTTTGAGTATTTTGAGCCACACTGCTTACTTAACCCCAGTCTAATTATTGAATAATTGAACAGAAATTGAAAAACAATAAATAAGGTTTTAAATAAATCATTCCTTTTAACTTTATATGAAAATAAATGCTTTGATGCTACAGCAGGAATGGTTTCTTGTCTTGATTGGAGGTGTTAACATATGTACATTTATTGTCTTAGCATGAATTAAGATGGGCTACAGTTCAATACCACAGATTTGCCAAGTGAGAGCAGTAGGGGAACATCTGGTTGGGTGTTGAGATCGTTTTTTAAGTTTAAAGGATGAGGCAGCCAAGGCAACTTAGGAGTCATATCTGAGAACTGCAATGCTTTCTATTTAAAGCAGTCACTATGTTACATATATTTGGCTGATATGTATGGGCCTGGTATACTCTGCTATCAAACTGGATGTCATGATGGATCTATTAAGCTTCATATATTTGAATCCCATATACACGTTTTATTAATTACCCATTAATGCAGGTAATAAAATTAAACACAGATATACCTATAACCTCATTATGTCATTAGTTTCTGTTCAATGACAATCCTTTTCTAATTTTCAATGCACGCTATAGATTGGTATTACAAATCACTATGGATTGGTATCACAACTTATTTTAACAAGTTGCAAAGTTTGATAGCTTCCTTATTTTATGACTAAAAATTGTTAGTATAGCAAATGACCAAAATGAAGTGGTGATAAAGTCAGGAGGTAACAATAAGAAAAAACAAAATCTTGTTGATATATTATGTTTAATGCCATGTCCCTTCAGGACATGAACAATCATAACTCAATGCATATGTAATCATTAGAACAGAATTTTGATGCAAATATTTAATAAATACTACCTGTGACATCACAAAATATATAAACAGCTGATTTACTAAGATGTTATACTTATTGCAAACATAAAACTATCTGCTAAATTTGGCTAAGAATTTTGTTTATGAATTTTAAGATAAAAATAATTCTCAAGCTGATATGTATAAGAGTGCTGAAGAGTTCTCAACCTTGCACAAATCTGACCAAAACACCAAATATTAAATTTTTATTTTTGACTGAGCTGAGAAGTTTTCCGCATCGCTTCACATGCGTACACACACACACAGAGGAATCAACACTGTATAGTGACTTAGTTTCATGCCTAAAGCAATATCCATAGTCTATATCTACAAACACTGATATTGCACACTTTCCCATGAATATAGCAATGTTTTAAACTGATAAACATACAGTTTCATATGTTGTTGGTTCCTATAAGAATGTAAAAAAAAAAAAAAAAAAAAAAAAAAAAATTGAAAATGTTTATATCAAAATTAATTCTTAATCTTAACAGCTCAATTCTTTATTGACTATATTTTACTTTGGTACAAAGCGACAAGTTACTTTAGTGACACAATCCGGCAATCACTTAAGTACTGATCACATTCAACTTTGCTTGATCTCACTGATCAAATGACAACTGATTCTGCATTATTTTGACACTTGGTTATTGACTGCTTAACTGAAGGTTAAAATATGATTTATTTTTTAATACTTTATATATTTTCCTATGAAAGTGTTTTTCTTTTCATCTGAAATTCATACAAAAACTATAGATATCATACATTTTGACGAGTTATAAAAAGCTCATTCTGAAAATTATTTCTCTTGTCAAAAATCTTGTCATGATAAACACCACTAATGTATGATGAATAACTGGCTTTATTATTATTTTTTTTTTTTTTTATAATTGTCTTTTCATTTAATTTGTCCTAAGTTGACTGGCAAAAATACCTGGTGATGCCAGAAGAAAAATAACTTCAAAAATAATACACAAAAAAAAAAAGAAAAACTGTTCTTAAATGTTACTTTTTTTTTTTTTTTTTTTACACATGCAAAAGTAGTTATTGAAAAAATAATTTGTTTTAATTTGAAGTGCTTCCTCCATTGTTTTAGGTTGATACCCTAGAACAGAGTTAGCCAAAGGAGGAAAACAAAGTGCCTTGTTGGTTGTCATGGCAATGGGAATTAAATTATGTCTTCAATTCTCTCTACATAAAATGAGACAAGCAGATAGAGATAAATACAAAATTTTAGTTTTATCATGTAAATCTTTTGATAGCAATCGACACCAATTATAAGAAATGTTAAGAGAGGAAGAGATTATGTAGCTGTTAAGATGTAGCTTAAGTTATTAGGTGAATTCATCACATGTATGTAATTAATATTTATCACTTATACATGAAAAGTACATAAAACGGTAGAGATTATATTGAAAAAGTATTTGTTGCATAAAACTAGGTGCTTCCAAACATTTTCTAAAAAGGAGCATACCATGATGAAAAAAGGCCCCAAACGTGATAAAAAAAATCTTTTATCGTCAAAATGTTTGCCATTATTAAGAAGAAAGACCAAAGGATTTTTTGATTATTTTTTTTTTTTTTATTAAATTTCTTAATCCTTTCTAGCAAATTCAAAATTTTGTATTTCTTGCATCAGTGAGTAAACCAAAGATTAGTATTGGAAATTTTAGTCTTTTTTTGGTGCTAAAACACATTGTTATGGAAATTCTTGCAAATATCAAATAATTGTTGGATTTTAATGCAATTTTCAGGACTTATTCACAAAAAGATGATTTTTTTTTTAACATCCTTTGCCCCCCCCCCTTAATTTTATGAAATTTCAAGAAATTAAAATTTACTGAATATCTGCTTTGAATTGTAAAATAAAAAATACAATAAAACTATAACATTATTTTATTAGAAAAGCTTTTTTGATGAATAATGAAATTTTACAGGAACTGTTTTACTTTATAAAAAATTAAATAGAAAAATGTTAAGTTTTAAATCTTAAAATTATGTATTCTTAGATAATATTAAGTGAAAACTATATTTACTAATCCTAAATGGAAACACTGCATATAAATCATCAAACACCAATATTTTTAAAAGAATTTTGATTTTTTTTGTATGTATATAAACGTGCTGATTTTAAGTATTGGCAACTAAGAGCGATATCTATAGTAAAGCCAAAATTTCTAAAATTCAATATAACAGATTACAGAGAATATTTTCCTAAATTTTTAAGATTACAAAGTACTTAAAAATTAAAAAAAAAAAAAAAAAAGCACTCATTTTCTTCAATTATGTTTTACTTATAAAATATCCATAGAACAATATTCTGTCATCTCACTGTCAACACAGCTACTGTCATGTTAAAAAATGCATTTCTGTAATATTTAAAGCTTAAAGTAAATAACATTTAAAATCAGATTAATTATACTTTAAATCAGCTAATATTCCTCAAATAAAGTTTCAGAAAAGTACATTTTATTTTTGCAAGATTTTTTTTAATGAAAATTACATTGCAACAAAAAAATTTTTTTTTTTTTTTTTTTTTACAATTCAATTAAGCTACAGACTTATTGATATACTGAAAATGTTTTTAGTATTCTGCTTGGATTATAAAAAAAAAAAAAAAAAGGAGGAAAAAAGTTTATGATTAGTGTGAAGAGAGTGGATGATATAATGAATCTGAAATTCTTGTAAGATTTCCTATAATTTCTACTCATTATTTATGGATCTTTATAGTAAGAACAAGACCAACCAAGAATAGAGAGGCCAAAATTCCTCATAGTAATGAATCATAGAAAATAGACAGATTTTCTTCAGTAGACTGATTTTTTTTATTCCCACTTCTATTCCAGTATCTCTATTTGCATATTAGTTGCTGTCAAACTGACTCTAATAAGTGGACAAAAGCAGCAGCAGCAGTAGTAGAATTTGGTTTAAATTAAATCAGTCCCTCTAGCATTACGCACCCAACTAAAATAAGCTTTGTTCAAAAAATAGCTTTTTTTTTTTTTAATGAATATTTGGGCTACTATTCTCATCTTTTTTTTATATTTCAGCCTTTTATATTAATTAGCTGAAAGACTCATCCCATCAGTAGGGATTAAGCTTGATACTGAAAAGGCAGAGGGTAAATAGGGCCTTTGGATTGATCAAACTACAAATGTAAATAATTTTTTCAAGTATTGACATTTTGGGGAGTAAAATAAAAAATTGTTTCTTGCTAGAAAATTTTCAGTAAGATGTCCATTTTAAGTTAAAAAAACAGAAATTCAGTTTAACTAACCTGACAGACACAAAGGTCCAGTCTAGTATTATATATACATTGTAAGTCCACCTGCTAAATAAAAACATTTTTGAATTTTCAAGAACTAATATGCTATCAGGGCTGGGGTCTCATTAGTAACCAAAACTTGGTGGGCATAGCTCTGACCACTAAACTTATTACAAAGGCAAGAGGTTTTGTGAATTGTAGCAAGATTAACAGATATTTGTGGCTCTAAAGATAACTGCACATGTATACGTACAGTGTTAGCTTGTGTTTAAAAAAAAAAACAAAAAGAAAGAGCAATGCAATTTATAACAACATTTTCGTCTCCCCAACCTCAATCCAGTCAATTTCTCTGTGTGTTACCATCACATTAATAAAATAGCAAAGTCAGACAGAAGCCAGACATGGTTCAGTATAAATAAATAAAAAATGGTGTTTCCTATTGACAACTTCAATGAATGGGTGTGCGCCTGTGTGTGGGGGGGGGGATCAGATAATTACATTATCACAAGATTTCACATATAGTAAGTAAATCTGTAATAAGTAAAGGCCGATTGTGAAATAATTATTTTGTTACCATTTTGTTTCAGTTATAAACTTTCATAATCATGAAAAGGTTATTATTGAATTTAACTTCAGAGAATTAAAAACAGTGTTAATTATAGGGTAAAAATTACTTTATCTAACAAAACCCAAATTTTAATTTGAAGAATTTTATTCATTAGTTCAACTAAGTTCAGCTTTATTTCATTTTCCTGATATTTAAAATATAATTTTACTTTAGGGTTGATAATTTAAGAAAAAAAACAAAGAAAAAAAAAGACATTTGTTACAACTCTAATGTAACTAATTTATTACTATCTCTTGGGAGAAAACTAATATTTGTACACACAAACACACACATCACTATGCATTAAGAAATCAATTCAGCTGAAGCAAAAAAACTGTAACAATTGTGTTAGACCCTCTTATAGTCTGCAAGTATAGTGTTAAGATCCTTAAAGAAAAAAAAATCTTTTTCTAAAGTTGTCTTACGTATCAGGAGGCTTGAAAAGTTAACATGCTTTTTATGAAAATACTTTAAAAGAAAATCTAGTTTTGTAGCAAAATTAATTATACAGAATATTTTAAAGCATGACACGTGCTTGACAGATCAGTACAATAGATAGCAAAAGATTTATAAAGTATTTAAACAAACTGATTTTGCATTAGTCTAAATTATTGTATGTACATATGTATTATGTTCCTTCCTATGAAAATAAAGTACCGCCACTAATCTTGGATACCTTGGTTTAAATTGAATTTTTATAAATGAAAAAGCTTTCTTGAAACTTTCATTTTAGCTTTAATTGAAAGCTAAAAATGATTAAATTTACTATTTCCAGTAAACAAAGTAATCTGGTGTATTTCAAACGGAAATTATATTAAGTGGAATTGATTTTGGAGGGATTTTTTCTAAAATAGCTAATTAGCACCCATTTTTAGTCATCTTTCATCAATGTAATTCTCTGTATTAAAATTCTTCCAAAAATATACTTTTCTGAAACTTTATTTGAGGAATATTATAATTAATCTGATTTGAAAAAAAAAAAAAAAAAAAAAAGTTTCTTTAAAGTTTAAAATAACAGAGAAATGGATTTTTAAAACAAACAGTAGTGGTGATTATGTAGCTGTCATTGCTCATCAATTATGTACTGATAAAGATGTTGACAGTTTTATTGCTGTTCGACAGAGACTTTATCTGTTAAAACAATGTAAGAAAATGACGAGTGAGCCCCTTTAAAATACGACCACTGAATTAGGGGTTTGATGAAGTTGACTCAAAATTTGTGTTTGTCCACATTTAATACAGTTTCTGTATGCAAATATTATGCAAAGTTGTCACATCAAATAAATACAGTTCTATTATTTATATCTTCCATTGTTGCTTAATGATGATAACTAATTAACGTCAAATAACAAATTTACATCAACCCCCCCCAACCAATACACCTTGCCAGGCAGTTTGGCTTCAACATCTTGGCACCACATGACTGCTAACCCATTAAACACCACACTGATGTCAATTTCAACCCTGAAGAAAGGGGTACATCAAACCCCACCAACAACACTACACTTGGTATCACTAAATGTGCTCTTGACTCCAACCATGACCTTGACAAACCAACCAAACCAAGAAATTGGTCAACTCCTGACCTTAGCGACAACACTCTTACACCTAACTGATTTCCTTACCAACTGCAACCAAGGAACCACATATGAACAATTTTTGCCACCTTTCACACAAATATGCATAGATTCTGAATTTTGACCAATACATACTTAAATTTTAATCCTTGTTTCTTTTTTTTGCAACCATACACTTGTTATAACGTTTTCATAAGTGTTTACTTATTCCAAAATTTTCTACTCTATAAATGCTTACTATTTGAGCATTTAAATTACAGTTTGAGAGTAAAGGGAAGTACTCTAAAGTTTGAAATTGGATAGGTTTGGAAAATGATTTTAAATGAATTTGTTTTGTGAACTGTAAAAAAAAAAAAAAAAAAAAAAAAAAAAAAAAAAGGAAGGAATACAGATGGAATGGATGAATGAGTGAATATATTGGAGAAAAAAAAGTGGAATATAAATTACTTAGATAACAGTGCATAGGTTTTGAAAAAGAGAGTGGGAATCAAAACTGAAATGGCTGGACAGGCCCATCTATTCAAGATGTGAGAGTAAGAAATGTTAAATTTTTTTTCAATTTCATATTTTCTTTTGAAAATCCAACATACTGTATATGAAATAAACAATTACGAAAATATTTAAACTTATCAAACTGCTTTAATTATGACAATTTTGTTAAATATTTTTTTTCACATAGGTTAATCTTTCAAAGAAATGACTGCTTAACACAGCTAAGTAAAGGAAATGGATGTAATCCAGGCAATACTGGATATCATTGCTAGTTATTATTTCTAATTTAGAAGGGAAAGTACTTGCAAAACTGAAGCAAAATTATTTGCCCAATTAGGGTCAGTTCATAGAATCTTTTTCATTGCCTTTAATGTTTTCAGCAAGAGAGATTGGTCAATCTGGAATCATGAATTGTAATGGCAGAGTACAAGATTCCAGTTTTGTCTTGTTGAGTATTATTAAATCATTAGAAGTGGTGGATGAGATTTTGCAGACATCAAATAAATTATATCCCAGTTTTACATTATTATTATATCCTAGAAAGCAGATTTAAAATGACTGTAAAAATAGGAAAAGAATTGTTGTTATGAGTTGGTCAGAAGTTGTGATTACTAATTTGTTTATTTGGTCTGAAATCCTAATTTTTGTTTTGGACAAAAGGATTTTGACTGAAATTATTTAAAATTTCTGTATAAATCTTTGAAAACATACCACAAAAGGATTTTTAACAAAATGCAAGTAAGGCAAACAAATACACACTGGTTGAAAATATTGTGTTGATAAAAGAAAAAAATACTAGGCATGAATAATTTAGAAAATAATGATACTGATTACATATCTCATACCTGTGACCATTTTAGTATTATACTGATTTTTAGTGATTATTTAAATTATCTTTTATACAAGACCTGTTTGCATTTACAAATTCCAAAAAAGATCTGAAGTTCTGGCATGAAGTCTTGTCATTATTCTACACTTTATTTGGACAGACATCTCGATCTTTGTTTAGATTTTTATTGGGTGTGTGATGTATCAGAGAAGAGAGACAAAAATCATATAAGCCAAAATATAGCGACCAAAATTAAAAATGAGGATATCAATTTAAATACTTCATGAAAGAACACTGTTTGCTTTTCCTCAATGTCACAAAGTATTTTTGGTTTTTTGATAATCCTGTTCCTTCAGGGCATATGCAACTATTTTCAATTCACAACAGAGACAATCAAGGAAAATCTGTTAATGACCAAAGATTATTTTACTTTTAGAATAGAATTATTCTGTGTAATGAAATACCAATTTCTTTTCAATATGAAAAGACTAAAGCGATTTTGATCTGAACAAGATGAGATGAATAAATATTTAGATTAAATACAGAAATGTATAGTAAATAAATTTATTATAGAAACGTATTGACATGTCAGTTATAAAACAGGTGTTAATGAGAGAATAAGGCTATTATTAGTAGTGTATTTATATGCATAATTTTATTGTAGAAGAATTTCAAATAACTATAGAAAGTCAATACAAATCAGGAATAAAATGAAATGGTAAGAAAAAAAAAAAATGAAAAAACATTTTCACATTTTAATGTTAAGATGCATTTTTAAGCATGACATACATACCAATAATAAACCTTTTACAGTTTACTCTATGATACTGCAACTTGAACTTGTAACATGACTCTATAATAGGTTTTCTTCAACTTTTTTTAAAATTTTTATTTTACATTTATGCAGAAAACATTAAGTTCATAATACATGCATATTGTATACTGAAATAGAAATGGGAGAAGATGTGAACTTTGTTATTAAATTATTCACAAAAACACCTTTCATAAACTTTCTGGGGCTGTCTCATTATGGTAGAAGAAAAGTTAACAAGCTGGTCTAATTACGCATCAACAGATTCATGGGAAATTATGTAAGTTTATAATTTACCCATTCTTTCCTCATTTCTTAATGTAAAAAAGAAAAAAAAATGTACAGCAGCTAGAATAAAACCCTTTAAATTTCAAAAAATGGTAATGGCTAGTCTACACAGTTAGATCCCAAAAACAATATCTTTTGTATCAGTTAGTATTTTTAGACTCATGTTCGCAGAAATTGTCAAGGTAAGTTTTGTACAAAACAAATAATGTACAGGGGAGTTCGAAAGTATTGCCCCCCCCCATACATAATATAATTTTTTTTATTTCAGTTGGCCAACAAAAGCTCCTACACAAAAATGACTGTTCTTACAGACTTGTTCTATTATTCTCTTGCTCTTGGTAGGAGATGACAAGACTTTCGGACCACTCTATACAATCCAATAAGTAAAATTTATACAAATAAATATTTCTCTTCTTTGTTAATTCAATGAATTAAAAGAAAATATTTTTCTTAATCTTATTGTTAGATTTATTTACGACATTTTCTTAGTTTTCTTATTCTTTGTCCGTTGAGAATTGTTTGGTAAATGTTAAGAGATGAAAACTAATTATCATCCCTACAACTTGGTTTTCAATATTCTAAGGGTCTAAATAAAGATCGAAATATTGCTAAAGCTAAGTAAAACTACACTTTCCAGATGTTTAATTATCAGCTAAAAAGACTTTCTACTCACGTTAGCAAACCATTATCCTCGTCAATTTTTTTTAACTTTTTGTTTCTTAGAAAATAAGAGTAAAAATAAATTGATATTTTTGGGAACATTTTGAAAGAGGGCGAGGGAGTCAACCAATAAACTACTAAAAAGTACACTAACTTCATGACTACTGCATGACCTAGCAGCACCCAGCATGATAAAGGAGACTATTTGTTTTTTTTGTAGCTACCTCAGATTTTTTTGGAAAATGCGTTGCGTAACGCTTTACTTTTCATTATCATTAAATTAATAATTCTATATTCTATCTATTTTATTTTGAATTCTTTCCGAAACCCCAAAAAAAACTATCAAGTGATTTTTGGCAGAATGGGTGTGTCTGGAGAATAGTATTGCCCCCCCCCCCCCCTCAACGTCACATCCAATCTTTCTCTCTGAATAAAGACAAAAAGGAAAACTTTATTGTATTTATCTTTTTTTATACACACAAACAGAAAAAGTTTCAATAAATGACAATATGGCCAGCACTACTACTTTCGATTGATAAATTTGCTAAATATTGTTTTTTTCGTTTTTTTTTTTTTTTTACCTTAAGCCTTAAGGTAAAAAAAATAAAAAATCCCAAAAAATCTGATGTGTTTGAGAAATAAACATTTGAAAAATTATACCTCACAGCAAAGGATTCATAAAAAAAATGCAAACAAATTTATTATTTCTCTCCATCCCAATTAAACATTATTCCAATATCTTTTTTTTTTTTTTTTAGTCTTCAAATTGGTAATTTTTTCTAAATACGGAAAATAAAGAATTGGTTACTAAGAAATTGTGTTGAAAGGGGGAAAAAAAAAGCTTTAAAATATATTTAATTTAACCTTTCCAGAATTGGTGACATGGAATTTTTAATAATCAATACAATACATTCCAATTAAAGAATAAGTTGAGCAGATCATGAAAGGTACCCACACTTTCCTTCTCAGACCCAAGAAGTGTGCATCGAACACGTGGAATAAATAAATGAGAGGATGTTCATTCAAACGGGGGGCGGGGGAAGAAGGTGGTGGTGATTGTTGTTGACTTCATTTGACGAACTTAAATTTGACATTTCTTTTACTTTTTAAAATGTGATCAGAATGGATTTATAGCACAACTAAATATAAGTTAGCAAACTAGAAAGAAGGCCGCCATTCCTTGATGTTTTTAAAGTAAACTACTTTTTGTTTTTTTAGAAATCAAACGAAGTAAAAGATTTAAGTTTAAAAGATTGTTTAAAAATCATAAAAAGTCAAAATACAGAACAAAAAAAGGTTAAAAAAAAAAAAAGACCAAAACAAAACAGGATATTGTAGTAGAAAAAGATTATTTTCATGTCTAACCCTTTTTTTCACAATCTTCTACAATGAAAAAACGCTTCGTAAAAATAATGATAAAAAAAAATCTGTTCTTGCAAACATAAAAATAATTATGATTCTAAGAAGAAAGAAACTTCGACATTCAAGAATTTTGCCAGTTTTATTCCCACCCACAACATAATTACCGAAATTATGATTACACACGTAAGATTGTGAGGAAAACAAATATGAAAAAACAAATCTGCTGGTGAATGAAAAAAAAAAAAAAAAAAAAACTGACAATATTCCAGAACATTGCAAAAAATAAAAAAGGTCTTTTAGAAAGACAAAAAATATGTTCAATATTCGCAAAGGTTTCATTATTTTGTAACAAAGACATGATCGGAGAGTGGAGAGAAAAATCAAAATTTATTCAGAATTAAACAAATTTGTATTAAAAAAAAAAAAATGAAAGTGAAACAAATTGATTTTTTATGAAAAAAAAAAAAAAAAAAAAACTTTAACAGTTTCTTGCTCAGTTTGTTTTTAAAAAGATTTTAGAAAGAATAAAGAAATTTTAAATTAAAATTTGAAGTGGCAAAATTTAAGAAGTGGCAAATATATTAATTGATAATAATTTATAAAAAAAAAAGCATTCAGTATTTTTTTAAATTGACAAATTAAATGACAAAAAAAAATGCAGACGAATTTTGTAAATCACTGAACAAGACAAACAAAAGAAAGATTTAAAAATAAAATTGTTTACTTTTGTAAACAAATAATGTACAAGAAGATTATGAAAGGATTTTTAAATTAGATATTTTAAAACTAAAAAAGCTATTTAAAAAAAACAAAACCTTTTTCTTCTTGAAGATTATTTTTACATTATTAAAAAAAACAAAAAAACTTAGAAATTTGTTTGCAATCCACGTCGACGTGGTTGGTAAAAAAAAAAAAAAAAAAAAAAAGACAGTTTTAAATAAAAATAAAACATTTTTTTAATTACTTTCTTCTAGGATTGAAGTTAAACTTTTATTTTAATTTTGTCTAAACTGGTGCTTTTTTTTTTTCTTTTTTAATTGCATTTTCCCATTTGTTTTTTTTTTTAAATGTCTTTTGAAAAGCCTTTTCCACCAAAATGTCTTAAAATCTGTTTACCGTGTCTGGACAGACTTCTTTTTCTGGAGTTTTTTCTCCCCAAAATGACTTAATTATGCAACAGAAAGTTGTTGTTTTTTTTTTTTAATGGTTTCATAAATCATCCTATTCAGAAGTTGATGGTTTATGAATTTGTCTGATTTTTTATTCATATTATTTTGTTTGTGTTAATCACAGGTTTTCTATTCATTCGCTATTTATTAAAAAAGAAAGCAAAACAAAACACATCCCACAAAAATAAAATCAGTTTTTTGTTTAAGATATTGTGAAAGCAGTTTCACTATTATAAGTTTCATTTTTAAATCGGAACAAGAGGCTAATTCTGTTCTTTTTACTATTTTTTCTAAATTCTTAAAATAAAATTTAAAGTAAACTTTACTTAAGAAAATAAGATGTAGAGTTAGTAGACATAATTTTAAAAGAAACTGTTGTCATTAAATTTGGATGAACATTTTTTAAATTAACGAAAACGTTTTTTTTACGTAAAAAGGCTAAGTCGGTAAAAAAGAGAAGTAATTGTAATATCAATTAAAAAAATACACAAAAAAAAACATTAAAAAAGAATGAATTAATCCTTACCTTTGAGAAGATTTCAAAGTAAAGAAAGACGATTTTATCTTTTAAAGTTTTTAAAAAATTGGTATTTTTTTCTTCAGCGGGTATAAAAAGGTAGAAAAAAGAAGAAAAATCACTTTTTAAAAAGACCCAGGGCCAGTCAAAGAAGAATAAAGCGGTAATATAGCAAGTGACGGGAGAAAAAAAAGCTGTGATTCCAGTCTAGAGATAAGAAAGCCGGCACTGGGTCGTATAAACTGTAACTAAGAGAGAAAGATTTACACAGACAGAAGAAAAATGTGGAGGAGGAAAGTTTCCGGAAGTATCCGGTGACGTTGTCGACCTTCTTGACGAGACCGGATTAAAAAAAAAAAAGATGGCGGCGGAAGTGGTCATTAATATAACGTGTTTCGTAATTTTTACACATGAAAATTATCATAATTATCATTATGATTATGATGATCACCATTTTAAGATAATTACACTCACCAGATAATTATCTACGGTATCATTATCAGCAACTCCTTATTATGTCATTACCATTATTCTGAGATATTACTATAGCAAAATAAATAAATAAATAGATAAATAAATAAATAATAATAATAATAATGATAATGAAATAATCATCATCATCATCGTCATCATCGTTGCCACCACTGCTACCATTACCACTATCATCATAATCTAATACTGTCTTCATAATTTTATCATAATAATGATATTCCTCATGTAAAGTTTGATCATGTTATATTTTATAGATTCTTCTTCTTTTTCTTCCTCTTCTTCTTCTTCTTCTTCTTCTTCTTCTTCTTCTTCTTCTTCTTCTTCTTCAGTAGGAGCACATCATGCTAAGAATGTGATGTTGGGGTACAATATACAATATCCAATATACTCATTATCACACCCAGTTTAATAAGGGTATACCAGACACCACTATCACTGCCATCTCCTCTTCTTGTTCTTGTTCTTGTTCTTGTTCTTGTTCTTCTTCTAATCTGAATTATTACCTGATAACCAAATTGCAGCAAATCTTCCTTTTCTAATCTTTAGAACCAACCTCTTCAGGCTGTGGTCTGAATTGTCACATTATTTCCTTGAATCTCATATAAGTTTTGGTGACTGTCCCTTGAGTTAATTATAACCATGAACATTCTCTTAATATTATACAGTTTTGCTTGTTGCCTGTTGGAATGGCTACACTCACTGTTTGACAGATTTACTTACTTTGTTTACAAAAATTAGGCCTTGTCCTCTAACCTGAGCAAATTCATTTCTATTTGTACTTCCCAAACAAATGGTGGTGACCCAAAAGGATTACAATGATATTCCCAAGAGTCATAAGGATACTCCTGAAAGTCAGAAGGGTGCTCCTGGAGATCACAAGGATACTCCTGTTATTCACAATAACTGCTGAATATCAGGACAATTCTGATATTCAGGAGGATGCTCCTGAGGATCACAAGGGTACTCCTAAAGGCAGAAGGTTCTCCTGAGGGTGTTGTGATACTTGCCAAATGAGGTATAAGCAAAGATATATTCAAAGATGCAAAAGTCTTTTTATAGAATTATGTGGTGGCTTCATTTAATCAATACTGGTAGAGACATGTCAAAGTGATGAAGAATTCTAATGTCACACATGTTGATTATTCTCAAAGAATCCTTTCAGCCATTCTTCCATTTTTTTTGTGAGTCATAAATGCTGTGAATGGGTTTTGGTTTCTTATTTATGTCAAGATTTAAGCAAATAGACATGCAGAAAAATTTGGCTGAAGGACAAGAAAATTTGAGTATCTTAAAAACTTTGTTCAGACTTGTAAAGGCTTACTTATCTGACTAGCTCATTATAAATTTATCTAAGATCAGCTTTGCATACATTCTACAAGGTGTGTAAATTTGGGCTTGCTGTATTGAGTAGAACAGGGGTTGGCAACCTATAGCATGCTTGCCACACCCCAAGCAATTTCCAATGGCATGCAGTCGCAAATGACATCACAAAGTTCAAACCAATAACTACTACAATGCAAAGAAGATATTTATCTGTTTCAATTTTAATATATACTGAAGTATATATACTATATATTACTATATAAAATATATTGTAGAACAGGTATATAGACCTTGACTTGTATAAAAATACTAGCAGTAGAGCCCGGCGTTGCCCGGGGATGTAACAGTAAGAGATAGATCAAGTATTGACCATCATAAAGACTGAAAAATAAAATTGACAAAGATTATTGTTTAATGTTGACGAACACGCACGTCTTAATTAGTTTTTTTTTTTGTTTTTTTTTTTTACGAATTGGTCAAACCCAATCTCAAACAAAAACATTGTTTTCAATCGTTATGAGTCTACCGATTGAATAGAATTTTATTATAAACAATTGTCTTGTAAATGGAATTTTTAAAGCATTCTGAATGTAAAAATGAAGAAAAAAGTGCGCAAGACAATAAGAAACACTACCTACCAAAAAAAAAGTGAAGTTTTGTTGAAATCGGTTGAAAAATATAGGAAATCCGATCCCATATATAAACGAATACACACACACACACAAACAACCTGGGTTTTATAATAAGTATAACTCGATATGAGTTGTCCCCCTTTCATTCTCGTGATGCCTCTTAATCGTGTTTTCAAATTGATTTCATGCAAAAACAATTGTGTTTTTCCAATTTTTGGCACTGTTAGAACCACCGCAAGGTAATTTTACGTAGTCCTGTGAAGTTTTGTTGAAATTGGTTGAAAAATGTAGGAAATCCGATCCAATATATAAACGTACACACACACACACACACACACACACACACACACACACACACACAACCTGGGTTTTATAATAAGTATGATGTATACTGTTGGCACACTGAATGATTTTAAAACCCTAAGTTGGCACATAGCAAAAGGTTGCCGACTCCTGGAGAAGAACGTTTTTTTGTTGTTTTTTTTTTTTTTTATTAAATTAGCTTTTATTAGGCTGAATTAAGCCTGTAACATGGATCATAAATGTGCTCATGTGGGTGACAATAATAAAATAAAAATAATAATAATAAAGGTAAGAAAATTAAAAACAAAACATTAAAAATAAAAAAAAGGTTAAATATATTTTCATCACAATTTTGATGACTGTGGAACAAAGAAATAGTTGTAAATAATTAAATATCAATAAATATTTGAAAATTCTTGATGTATTCTAATCTGTTTGTATGTGATACTTGCTGAGGAGGCTGGATCCTGACCCAATTGCTGTATTTTTTCTTATTCACTTTTGGCATTGCTATTTTTGATCATACTGTGAGATGAATGCAATATGTTATGAACTGGTTTATGTATTGAGAGATAAACATGTGTGTCTCTTGAAATGCCCACAACAAATATGGCAGATTCGGAATGTGAGTTCACATAAATAAATGGAAGAAATGACTAGAACCAATACACATCTAATAACAAATGATAACAAGAAAGGTAGACAAGCAACAAGGACAATAATGTGTGTAACAAATGAATGTGGAAATTGTTTGGGTTCAAAGTATGTGTAGTGAGTGAATGTGTGTACTTACATGTGCATGTGTATATTGTTCATGCATTTCTCAAAGGGAACACGTTCCCTGCAAAATATTTACATGTTGACGTTTAAGTGTAAAAAGTGAGAAGAAAGCAAGAAAAAATATCGCTGAGTATTTATAGTCCGGAGAGTGTCCCCTAGTAGTGGTTTTGAAAATTAGGAGAAGGTAACCTGACAAATATATTTTATGTGATGTGTCTTTCAGTTTCTTTGATCTTTGTAATGGCGGCCTTATCATTCACAAGAAAAAAGTGGAAGTGACAAAACTACAAATGACAATAAGATATGGTTGATATAAATAAAACAGTTTTTATTTTCTGTGATTTACAAAGTTGGATCATTTGCTCATTCTGGGATGTTGTATATATATGACTGAGAATTTGTTTAGGACATAACACAAGGTAGTAGTTGAGATAAACATGTGGAGAAAATCAACAGGCATATGTAATTGAGTGAGATATACTTGTGGGAGGCATATCAACATGAATTATCACATTGTAGTAGTTGAGAGTTAGTCTCTGCTGCTGCAGCTGGTTTTGACATTGGCTGTTAATGATGGAAGCACCTTGGTGTCACTGCTGATGGCCTGGTTAAGCTTGCCTGCTGTGGGGTCCATTGTCAATGCCAGTTGAGTTGGCTCTGCCTTCATGGGTGAAACCAGATTTTATAGTAAGTCAGTGGCTAAGAAATGTGTGTGCTATTTCTGATTGTTTGGATAAGATTCTTTTATAATCCAGATGTTTCTGGATGGTATTCCAGAAGTGTGTGCACTGAGCTGAACAGAACTACAGTCTGTTTTTGTCATATTTCTTGTGAATTGTCAAAGTGAGCACTTTTATTTGAGTTAAAGACTTGGGGACGACAGCATAATAAAAATGTCAAATTAAAATAAAATTCAGTCAAATTTATTAGGTAAAACTAAATGAAGAAACAGTGAAATTATATTTCTGCTCCGAGGGTCACAAGGATAATAAATAAAATAGATTTAGTGGCAAAAAACATTAGGGTAACACTGATCTACAGAAATCTCAACCTCCAAAAATATTTGTACAACTGTTTTTCTTATTATTTTACTCCTCATCCATTGAATGTATTTTATCTTTTTGTATTAGATGACAAATTTTTGTTTGTGCTAATAGTCATAGACATTTTATTACTGGTTATGTAATAAGATTAACTGTGTTTGGCAAATGTGGAGCACCTTCTGAAGACTGAACTTACTGCAGTAGTAAGCTTTTTAATTGTTACTCTTATGCAAAGTGTTAAAATACCTATATAATACTAAAATTCTGATATTGTATATTTGTAACCTCTAAATACCTAAAATAGTCTATTGTAGTTAGAGGCATTGAATAAGATACCGCTAAAATATGCTAACTCCTCTTTCAAATCTGGGTGATTTGCAAATGAATGTTAATATTATGGGGTTTGATGTTTTTGTGCTGGTGAGACGGAAAAGCACTACGTAGAGGAAAAAAGTCAAACAATTATGTCCTGACCTCAAAAAGAAGAAGTATTGAGCAAAATTTCATGGGAAAATTAGTTCAGAGGGAGGTGTTTTAATGGAATGTCTCACACTCCCTATCACCTATGTGGACTGACTGTATCAATAGCTATATATAGGATATACCTGGAGTCTTGCTTTGGGAATTGCTAGCCTGCCACCTGATTCCCTGTCTTTCAGTAGTGTATTCTCTTTTACAATAAACCTCTCTTCTTTCATATACACATGTGTTGCAGTTCCTTCACTTGAGTACCACCTTTGTCTGTTTGTAACCTCTTTAAGAATACAACAGATTTAAATTGAGCAAAATGAGTTTTTTTCAAAGATACATTATAGTTAAAGGTATTGAATTAAGGTTAAGTGGCTAAAAATGCCTTTCAAAAGCTAAGCAAAATATTAAGAAACAAGAAAATTTTGTTAGAGACAAAGAAAAGTGTACTGAATTGTTATGTGATATCAGTTCTCCTATATGGCAGCAAATGCTGAACAATCTCATCACAGATGAAGAAGAGATTTGATGCAACATAAATATAGTTCTACAGAAGGATGCTGAGAATACCATAAGCAGTAGAAGGACATTTATACTCAGAATCAGAAAGGCACAATTGAAATTTCTTGGACACATAATGAGGAAGGAGAGTTTGGAGAATTTGACACTCATAAAACAGATTGAAAACAAAAGTGATGAGGGAGGAAGTGGGAAGGGTAGTAAAAAACAAACATTACTAAGAGCTACAAGGGATAAAAAGTTGTGGAGAGCCATGATCACCCACATCCTGAAGGGACATGGCACATAAAAGTAGAGTAAATAGCATTCAGTTTATTTTTGATCTTTGAGCAGTAATAAGAAAAAAAAGAAATAATATGAATGTAATAGACAATGAAATTTTATATCACAAGTAACATGTATAGAAGAAAATAGTTTTTGTATACTTCTGAAATGAAAAAAATGTCTTTGTGGTTAAAGCGAATAAAAATAAAATATGTGTTCTGAAAGCTTTAAGTTCCATACAAATAAAATTTATAATTCTCACTGAAAAAGTTGGTGGCATTCTACAGGTTTTCATCGGTTTGTATGAACCAATTCTTAAAATTATAAAAGCTTAGTGAAGCGGTTGTTGAATTTTCTGAAAATAATCTTATATATTAAGAGCTGATATATAATAGCTAAAAATATAATTAATCCCTTTTTTGGGAAAAAACATTATGTAAATGTTTTTTCCAGCTTTATACATAGCCCTTAAATCATTCCAGTCTTTTGCTTAGGTTTCCACTCCTAATGGTAGTTGGTTGTGTGGAAGTGGTGGTGTGATATGAGGTGGAAGAGCTGACTTTGGTGATGGAGGCCTGACTACTGTCATCTGGTCACCAAGGGAGATTGGTGCTGGGAGTGGCAATAGATTTTCCTGGGTTTTTGCAGGTAACTCTTCTATTACTATAGGTACCAGTTGATAGGAGTGTCATTTCCAATGGTTGTCGGGGTTGATTTTCACTGTATATGATCTTGGACCTTGTTGGGAGCTAATCCTTGAATGTTGCCAGCATTGCTGTTCACAGTAATCACGAGCAAAGATGATTTCACCCACCTTTAATAATGGTGGGTTTGCTGAGAGTGGGAAGAAATCTGGTAGTATGGGGTGAATTTCTATAAGAAATTCAGAATTTGAAGAGCTTTGTAAGGATGGTGCCATGTTCATGCTTTGCTGATTTTATGGCTGATTTCAGAAATTGCACCATTCGTTCAGTTAATCCATTGGTTGCAGGATGGTATAGAGCATTTTTTATGTGTCTAATGCTGTTACATGTGGAGAAGCATTTAAACTCATCACATTGGTGCATTATCTGAAACTAATTTTTCTGGTACACCATATCTTGTGAACTTTGTCATTAAGATTTCCACAGTTGTAGTCACTGTAGCATTAGATGTAGGAATTACCTCTATCCATTTTGAATGGGCATCAACTTTTACAAGGAACATTGATCCCTGGAAGTCCACATGTACTCTCTGCCAGGGCCTATCATGCCACTTCTAATGATGCAGTGGAGCTTTTGTTGGGCCTGGTTGAGTGATGGAGCCCATCACACATGCCTTCTAAGCAGCTTTAATGTTCTTATCAAGATTAGATCACCAGAAGATTTCCCTGTCTAGGCCTTTCATTTTCACAGCCCCAAGATGACCTTCATGCAATTCTTGCATCACTTGTTTGTGTTCTTTTTTTGATATAACTACTCTTGTTCCCCACAGTAAACAGTTGTTGTGGATATCATTTCTGATGGAAGGTATGAAATATTTCTGGCACATTGTATTCTGGCCAGCCATTTTGTACAAAATAAAATGGGATAGGACTGAATCAGTTCTTGATGCCCTAGCAATTGTGGTTTCCTTAATTAGACATTGTTCCACTAATACTTTCATCTATGTCTTTACTTTACTCTGGAAGTGGCAGGCATGATAAACTATCTGCATTTGCATTGGATTTACCTCTACAAAACTCAATATTGTAATCAAAGCCCATGAGAAATCAGCATATCTTTGTAGTCTTACTGCAGACATTGTTGGAATACCTTTCTTTAGGCCAAAAATGAATTTCAATGAGTTGTGGCCTGTAACAAGAATGAATTTGTTGTTGCATAAATAGTTGAAAAATTTTTTCACTGACCATACAATTGTGAGGGTTTCCTTGTTGAGTTGGGAATAACAGGATTAAGTTGAGGGTGTGGAATGTGTATGTTATGGGTCTCTCTTCTCCATTGATGATATGTGACAAGACAGAACCGATGCCATATGGACTTGCATTCCATGCCATAAGTATAGGGAGGTTGGGATCGAACTGTACCAGGACCATGTCTGATGTGATCATCCTCTTCATTTTGCTGAATGTTCTATCACATTCTCTAAACCATATGAAGGAAATGTAGAGTGATTTTGCAACATGGGTAAAAATCATTTGTGGTAAAAATTTACATACCCTAGAAATAAGCATACTTGTGTTTTATCACTTGGGTCTGGAGCATTAGTGACAGCTTCAATTTTGTCTTTGGTATTGTGGAACTCTTTTTTGAATATTTTTATTCCACAGAAGATCACAGAGTCCTGAAAGAAGATGCACTTATCCAAATTTGCCTTGAGATCAAATTCTTGAAGACAGGAAAGAATCTTTTTGAGGTTTTAAAAATTTATATTGTCAGATTTGGCTGTGATTAACATATCATCCATGTTCCAAACTACCCCTTCTAGACCTTGTAGAATTTGATCCATGGTCTTTTGCCATATCGAAGGTGCTGATGTGATGCCATAAACTAGATGATTATATTGATATAATCATTTGTGGGTGTTTATGGTTGTCAGTTACTTTGCTTCTTCATCAAGCATTAATTGTAGGTATGCCTGCCTTAGATCTATTTTGGTGAATTTTTCCCCCATCCTGAGTTTTTTAGCATGTCTTCTATTCTTGAGAGGGTTCAACTTCTAAATTTGGGTTGACTGTTGTTTTATAGTCACCGCAAATGTAAATACAACCATTCTGCTTTATTACAGGCACCATAGGTATGGCCCATTCACTTGGATACCTTCTTTGGTTAGTTTGTCCAATTCTTACCCGACTTTTGTTCTTAAGGCATATGGGACAGTTCTTGCTTTTATGTACCTGGGTACTGTGTTGGGGTTGACTCTCAACTATCCTCTCATGTCCTTAATTGTACTTATACCTTCCCTGAAGACTCATGGGAATCCCACTCTCAGTTTTGTAATCAGACCATTTTCTTCTGCTCTGCTGAAATTGTGGAGGGATTTGTATAATTCAAGTTTATACATCTAGCCTCTCCCTAAGGTGGGATTATTGCCAATTTTTAAGATGCTGAGAGGTAATTAGATGTTTTTGTTGTGTTCAACTAATACTGACACCTGATCTAATGTTGTGATTAGTTTGTTGCTATATACCTTCAGTTGGACTGTGTTTTTTTTTAAGGATGAGACTTGTGGAAAATATCTGTTTATAATCCTTTAGTGTCATCACTGAAATTGCTGCTCCAGTATCAAGTTCCAACCTCACAGACTTAGAATCCAAAGTTACAGTGGCAAATATTTTGCCTGAAGCGTCTATATAAAAGAGTTTGAATTCACTGCCTCCTTCATTTGTCTATAGTTTGTGAAGATTTCTTTTGCTGTCTCTTTTTTACTGTAAACTTGCTTAGATCTACACATTGGCTGGATGTGACCTCTTTTGTGGCATACTAGGCAATCCCCACTCCTTAAAGTAGCAGTTTGTCTGTTTGTGGTTTGTCTTTCCACAAAAATTGCAAGGTGGAAAATCAAGAACTTTCCCCTTTTGTTGTTCTTGATTTGTTCCATCAGTCTCTGATTTCCTGAGGACGTGTATATCCTCCTTATTGTCTGCGTGGATTTTGGTGGTGTCCTTTTGGGCCGTTTCCATGGAGGTAGCAATGGAGCAAGCCTTATCATATGATAGAGGGTTTTCTTGAAGAAATAGCTTTTGGGTCGTTTCACACCTTAGACCACACACTAGTCTCTCTCATAAGGCGTCCTTTAAACAATTACCTAGAGTTACAATAACCAGATAATTGTTTTATAGCTGCGATAATATAAAACATATATGTTATCTCCCCTTGTTTGATAATATCTGCTGATATTAAGTTGAGTCCATATATCTGATAATAATGGGTAAGACCCAAAATTACATACCAAATAGAATTGTGGCGTCAAAGCTGAGAGGCAGAGACGACCGTGAATGGAACAGACATAATTTGCCTACTCCAAGAACAGGCGATGCTGGCCACGAGAAAACCTGAATAATGCAAGGACAAGCAGCTATTGGAAGAAGAATGAACAGTATCAGATAAGTGTTCTATCAATTTAATACAGCTAAATGTATTCGGATTTCGTCCTCGATGCCATACTTTTAACCGCTAAAAGAATACATTTTCAGTAATTCTATTCTCATTTTTGTTGCATGATGTATTTCTTATATAAAGTATGCTTTTAAACTGTTCAATTGTCTCATCTTTGTTCATCTGTTTTCATTTCGGGGAGTTGTTAAATTTGCCATATTTTGCTAAAAACGTATTTGCAAATAAGCAATTTTGCCAAACATACGCAATTTCGCTAAACAAATAAGCATTTGCAAACTCTCCCTCTCTCTCTCTCTCTATATATATATATATATATATATATATATATATATATATATGTATGTATGTATGTGTGTGTGTGTGTGTAATTTTGCTGAACGCATAAAGAAATTTAAAAAAAAATCAAGACAGATTTGAGCATAAAGGCATCAAGAGAGTAAATATCTCCTAGTCTGCTGTCTTTATTTTGTGTATGTGAAAAAAATATAAATGTAATTTTTCCTTCACAGGTCAGTGAATTTGGAGAGTCGTTAAATTTCCCACAAGTCTGATACAGTGTCGAAATTTTCCTGTCTCCTAACATGGAGTCTATATGATTTCAAGCGGCTTTGGATTCAAGTGTTGAAGGAGTAACGTGTACAACTCATCATATGTTTTATTTGAGGGAAAATCGGTGGGTAATAAAACTTGTAGAGTCATATACGCCATGGGACCAATAGAAGAGAGAAGAACTGACATATGTGTGTGTTCTGAAATGTAGTTTGCGACCATATATTCGTCTAGCCTTTCTTTATAATTCTGAAAGTTTTTCGTTAGCTCGTCGAACGTGTCGGGTCCAGGCATGTTTATCTCTGTTGGATATGACTACAGTTAAACTTATTGTTATCAATCAGAATATTTGGTAAAGTTGTTAAAGGTTTACCTCTCAAAGTTATGAAAACTCGTCACCATTTGTGATGTACTTGTAGCGATCATCATAGCCATCACACACACACACACATACATACATACAGATCATACAAGCATTCACTGGCTAATCTCCTCCAAAATAGCTCGCTGATTGGTCAATTCCGAACAATCAGATCGCCTGCACGCGAGGAATAACATTTCACGTGCACAAGGCTGGGAGCCGGTCACGTGAGACACAACCTTATATAAACGAAACATGAATAAGCCTCTCTCGTTCTCTTTGTTTATCTTTTTCCTTGCTGCCAAGATGTAGTCTTCGAGAGCTCCCGTCTTAACCGTGCGGTCAGACGTTAAAAAACATTGCCAAAAACTCTTACCGACTTTTTCACAAGTCGCCAGTAGAGTCCAGCAAATTTCGCCTGTCAACACAAACCTATGACTTTACTCACAACATTCCGAACGCACAGATTTTGTAATACATATATACATATCTCTCTGTGACTCAGCCAAGTTCAATCAACCAGGACTCTGTTGATTTCTCTAACACAACACACTTTCTCATCAATTGTATTCTTGTGTTATCTATTCTAACAAACAGTCCTTTGCTCTAATATTGATTCCTGAACATTTTTCTCTCACGAGAACTTTCTTTCGAACAATCAAATAGAAATCAAAATACGGTAAAAGGGAAGCAACTTCTTTTCCCTTAATCTATACATTGAATACAAATTATTGTATATTTCATTCATGTATGTTATTTCAATATATACTTGTTGATTCACATTTGGAGTTTCGTTGTTTTCTTGAATCATTAATAATACAAAAGATATATGCGACAATGAACACGCACCCCATAACATACTGAGGGAGGATGGAATGAATATATTCAATCACATCTAATAAACAAGGAACACGAGGTGGACATGTTGGATTTTTTACGGAAGTGATAAAAGGGGAATAATATGGGCTTGACAGGAATGGTACTCGGGGCCGTTAACTTCCTGTTTATGTGTGTATCTCACAGCAACCAACTGCCACTAATTGATGAGAATTATACAACTTACAGTCATTGGTGACAAAAGTAATTTTGTATCCAAAGACTAGGAGTAAAGGTGTGGTAATGACCTTCCTGTGCTGTATCCACTTTAAGAGAGCTTTTCTGTATTGACTTTATTAGATCACATTTTGCTTTTTTGCGTTCAGTTAGGCTCTGAAATTGAACATGTTTAGTATTGTGTTCTCATTGATCAAAAACTGTGTCTTGTCATGTGGAATGCTTATTTATGCTTGCATAACTAAAGATCGTTTAAGTGCAGTTTAATGGAGGCTCCAAAAAAAGATGAGAAGATTAAAGATTGATTTTCATTTTTTACAAGGAGTGTGATTGGATAATAAATATGAAAGCATAAATATTTTTAAAAAATTAATTTTTAGAACTAATGCAGTTGGAGGCGCAGCAGGTACTCCTAAAATGCGCTATCTTAAAGAATGCAAAAATCTGAATGTAACTATATGATAACTGAATGAAAATATTGTGGGCTTTGTCTTGTCGGAGTTAGCTCTTCCTCAATTTCCTAACTGTTCACTAGGGGTCGCTCCCCCTACACTATGAATACTGGGCGACTTTTTGCCTCTTTCTCTTTTCACTTTGCATTTCGGCGGACACATTTAAAAATGTCATCTCTCATAGAGATCTGCGTTTTTGCCCACTTGTGTGAAAACGCCATGAAACACATACACGTACGTATGAACATTCACCAAAATACAAACTCTTTACGTTCACACACCAACACAAATGTTGATGTCTTTGTCCATTGTAAATTTGTTGTTTAATACATATATTTGTTGATAGGTCTTGTTTGTTTACTTTACATCTTCAGGTGGACTCAACTTGAGTTCGCATTTTTCATGTAGTTGGACCTTCTAGCAGGAATAAACAACACGTGTTCCTAATTTAACAACCCGTAAACACACGATCCTTTACAGTTTTCATACTCAACTGAAAGAAAAGATTTTCCAAAGCAGATAAGGATTAAATGCTACACAAAACGATTTGGTGTGCACGTTTTCAACGTGCGACAAATTATTTATGGAAGTCATATGGTTTGACGACACCACAATCAAAAAGTGGCCATCCATAAAAATAACAGCAAGAGAAAGTATACATTTAGTTCGGCAAGCCCAGACGAATTGGGCTTTGACCTTTGAGGTTCTCCAAGGCTTCTTGGCCAATGTCAAATCAATGTGCATATGTCCACAGTGCGACGAAATCTGAACAATCTTCATGGCATGATGCCTAGAAAAAAGGCTGCTGCTTACGAAAAACACAAACAAACTCAGCTCAACTCTGCCAAAGCTCATATTAATAGGAACTAGAACAGTCTACCCCAGTGAGCGAAATAAAGGTTTCAGTTCGACATTCCAACCACCTGAAGAAGGCCGGAGCGTACAACAGGCGAAACGTTGTGATAAATATGGCAACAAAGATGAGGATGATAGTCCGAACAATGTAAATAGTGTACATAATACCTCATCTCAGAAAAATATATATATATATATATATATATATATATATATATAAGAAATATAATTTTAATGTGTGCTATATTTATGGGATAAAGTGCTCAATATCAGCGTATGTAAATACCAATATAATAGTGAACATTGAATCAACACACTCAGAGGCGACAGGCTATTTTATGCTATAGCAATCGTCTACCATAAAAACAACCTGTCGCCTCTGAGTGTTGACTTCAATGTTCACTTATATATATATATATATATATATATATCTCAGATAAATATATGACAATTTGTAAAATTTCTACTTTGACATGTCACTGGACCAGCTTTATCACCACCAGTCCATCAGTGAAACATGTCAAAAATAGACAAATTACAAATTGTCTTCTGTATTATTATTTTAATCCAATTTTACTGGCGAAAGTTATGAATCTATCTCTTCTTCTCAATGGAATATGTTAGTAGAGTAGACTGGGTTCTTTAGCCTTGATTGGCAAACAGTCTAGGAGTAGTGCAGCTGTGAATTCAAAACCTGAATAGAGCTGTTTGTCAACCTTGTGACACACTATATGCATCAATTCTTCTATAAAGTGTACACGGTTCTGCCCAAACTTTTACCACTATAAAAAAAAATCATATGTGCGGATAGTCCGGCTGTTTAGTTCTAGGAGCTGAAGTTTTGTACCCTCAAATATCGAAGACGACAAGAGAGTACACACACACACACGCACACGCACACACACACACACACACACACACACATATATATATGTATATATATGCTTTCTCCTCCGTGATTTTACAGATGGTTCAAGGTTATAGAATGTCTTGATACTATTTCTGCAAGTGCTTTAAGCCACTTTGATCACATTTAAATCACTTTAACCATTTTCAAAGGGTGAAGTTGTTTTTAATTGGCGTATTTGTTTTCCCTGGTCTCTTATTTTGATTGTTTTTAGTGTTTTATATTGAATTTAAAATTTTAAAAAATATTTTAATTTTTTATTTTTATCTTGTCAGGTGTTGTGGGTTTAAATTTTTATCAGCAAATGTTTGAATAGTTTCACAAGAGTGTTTCTTCTTCTTTCTTTTTTTTTTTTTTTTAACTTTTTTTTGTTTTGTTTTGTTAACAATTATTTCAAATATTAGGTCCTATACTGAATGGCATTTTGTTTACAGTGTTCGTTGTTTGTTTTATATAATTATTACAAGAAATATTTGTAATCGTTTTGAAGTTAATGTTGTGTATTATTATTTATGTTTTACACCAAAGTATCTCTCAGGTATTCATTTTCATTTTATTTTTATTGTAGTATTAGTTAGTAATTAGGATTTTCATGCACACATACACACGCATATGCGCGTTCGCATACACCCACGTACACACCTACATATTCACGCACAACTACATAAACATATAGTCCCACACACATACCTATTTTTATCAGTTATATATTCATTTTTATTTATTATATTTGAGAAATCGTATTAAGGAAAAATAGGCGACTTCCGGCTGGATTCAAACCTGTGACTTCCTTGGCAGGAGAAACCATTTTTAGATCTGACGTGCTGATATCGACTCAGCCACGAAGGGCATTACTGATCAAGCAAAACTCAAATATGTGTATTCACTAAAAATAACGTTCAAGTGATAAAAATCTGTCGGATTAATAAATAAAAAAATGAAATCTTTAGAAATATTCACGTTATTTTTATAGATATATTTGCTCTAAGTCCATTTCATAATATATGATATCATTTGTCTGCATTAAGATACGCTTCGAGCAGATATGAACATTTGAGAGAAATCATGGCAAACTTGTAGTGCAAAAACAGTAATTTTACCCTGCTAACCAGACGCTTACTAAATGGTATAGCGCGTCAGGCGACATGACGGCTCCTTGTAGGTTCGATTCCTGTGGGAGGACGCACATATTCTATGATATTTCTTGGACATTCAGGCCGGTAAATGTTGTTAATACTGTTTATTATAAACAGAGCATTTACTTAAATATTTGTATCAATAAAAATAATATACACTGCGTGCCAATTATTATCGAGATAACTTTTTTCTAATATTTCAAAAACCGTCCAATCAATTCACACAAATTCTTCACACAATATTGGCAACACTGAGCTGCGCAATCACTCAAAGTTTCGTACTGATCTGCGCAATGTAAACAAATTGGCACCATATTTGTTATCAGCACAGTGATTTGAGCGTGCCAAATTATTAGAAAAGTATAAGAATTTAGTGAAAAGATGGGCCGTAAAAGCAGTTTAATTGATGCTGAAATGAAAACTATTACCTCAGAACTCTCAAAAGGTAAATCTACCCCAGAAATTTTTAAAATGATAGGGAAGTGTCATCAAACAGGGAAAAATTCACCGCCGACCCTACACAAGTACGCAAAAGGGCATATAAAGGCAAGCCAAGGGTTATTTCACGTCGTTTCGTGTCACGACTTAAACGAGAGGCCACGAAGAACCCTGGACTTATCAGTCAAGAGCTTTGCAGTCGTATTAGGGATCCTACTGTGTCTAAAAGTACTCAGTGAGGGAAATAGCAACAACAGTCAAACCTGTATCGAAGTCTCCTTTGACGAGAAATCACATTCAAAATCGATTTAAATGGGCCGAGGACAATATGAAGATTGACTTCTCTAAAGTTTTGTTCACAGACGAAACTCGAGCAACACTTGATGGGCCAGATAGATGGTGCAAAGGCTGGGCAATGAACGGACAGAATCGCCATCAGTGTTTGAGATGCCAACAAGGCGGTGGAGGAATAATGATCTGGGGTGATATTATTGGAAACACATTAGTGGGCCCATGGAGAGTACCAGATGGCGTCAAAATGACTGCTGATGCATACATAGCGTTTATGAAGGGAGCATCTTGAACCGTGGATGAAAAGGCAAAGAGTTGCCTTCAGAAGGGCCATTGTTTTTTATGCAAGATAATGCTCCCTCACATGCTGCTCACAAGACTACTGAATATTTGAAACAGTTAGGCTTCGATGGACCTCGAAAAATGAAGTGGCCAGCAAATTCTCCGGATTTGAACCCAATCGAAAACCTTTGGAGCATCATGAAGCGAAGACTGTACGCCAACGGACGACAATTCAGGAGCAACGCTGAGTTGTGGGAAGCAATTCTTGACATATCTCGCGGCATTACAGCAAATGACATCCTACAATTAACAAATTCTATGGATCGTCGACTTTTTCAAGTAATTTCAAAACACGGAAAGCACATTCCCTATTAATTTGTTTAAAACTGTGCCTTTCTTTGTATCTGTTATTATTTGTTTGATTATCTTATTTATTAGCTTCTTTTGATCCTAAACATTCACGTTCAACATTAATAAACATTTTGTTTGCTCAATTCTGGGAATTTTACTAAACCTTTCTAATAATTTGGCATGCTCAAATCACCGTGCTGATAACAAATATGGCGCTAGTTTGTTTACATTGCGCAGATCAGTACGAAAATTTCAGTGATTGCGCAGCTCAGTGTTGCCAACATTGTATGAAAATTTTGTGTGAATTGATTGCGCGGTTTTTGAAATATTAGAAAAAAAATTATCTCGATAATAATTTGGCACGCAGTGTATAAAAAAAAATATATTAAAATAATTGTCGGACTTAGTCCATTCCATAATATATATATATATATATATATATATATATATATATATATATATATATAAACCCTTTATTATACATTCAACACCATCACTTGATAAGACACCAGAAGTTTTGAAACAAAATGGCTATTTTTGTAGTGATTTTATAACATATTTATGTTATAATTTTCGAATAAATAATTATATATATATATATATATATATATATATATATATATATATATATACATTACTTAAACGTTATTTTTAACGGATACACATATTTGAATAGACACTGCGTTTATTTATTAAGCAGTATATGGATTTATTTTCGTCTACCGGCCTGAATGTTTGAGAAATCTTATTAAAATCTGTTTGATTAATAAGTAAAAATTCATCACTTCTTTAGAAATATTATTGAAATTATTACGAGTCTTTCGGAGTAACCCCCTTTGAATGTGCCCCTTAGAATTGTTACAATAATCCTTGTGACTGCCTGAAAAGGAAGCAATCAGAAGGCTGCTTTCTTCTTGATCTGCGCATCATTTTTGAATCTTTCTTCCTTTTTCCTACGTTGACTTTCAAGGAGTAGCACGTACAAAAAACAGTGCTCTTGGAAAAAAATTACCAACAGATCTGTGGAACCTGGGATTGTAGTGCCCACTCCACGTGAAGAAATATCTTCTCAATTCTCAATAAAACCGGACCCCGAGACATTGCTGCACCACCACAACAACAATAAGAAATCACAAGACCTCAAAGAACTGTTAGCGGGACGATTCCTTTCATCGACAAGATATATCCGTAAAATACCATTTTTTGCAACACCATTATTGTTAACCTTCTTCCTTTCTCCTTTCTCTTTTCTTCTGTTTAATCAATCATAAAAGGTTCTAATCTGAAAGGTTTGGTTTCGTTCTTTTTTTCTCACATCGTGTCATGTCACTGAATCATCCTTTTTTTCTACAGTGGTAATTACTTATCTTTTCGAACAGACTTAAACGGGTGAAATATCAATAATATATATATATATATATATATATATATATATATATATGGGTGTGTCCGTGTGTGTGTGTGTGTGTGTGTGTGTGTGTGTGTGTGTGTGTGTGTGTGTGTGTGAATGTGTGTGTGATTCTAGCATGCCGTATTTAGAAAAGTTTCTGAAAGCCATACCACATGTTGACCCAAACCTTGTGAGAGAAATTTGGTAGACAAGAATTTTTGGAAGATATTGATATGTGTGTTAGCTAGAAGTCACGTTATCATGATTGAGGGTTTCAGCATACTGGCATTGTTCAAACTATTGATCATACCAGAATATGTGTTGACTTCCAGGAACCGTAACTAAGGTTTTTTATATGAACCACAGTTAGGCAGGGTACAAATGTGCCTAAGCATGCGTCAACAACAGGGATTAGCTAGCTTCCCAAGCAGACAGGTGTTCTCAGAAAACGAGTAGCCTGCCATTATATATATATATATATATATATCTAAAAGTGAACATTGAAGTCAACACTCAAGGCGACAGGCTGTTTCATGCTAGGCGCAATCGTCAGGCCACCCGACGATTGCGCCTAGCATGAAATATTTATATTTACATACGCTCTATCTCTGATATTGAGCACTTTATCCCATAAATATAGCACACCTTAAAACTATATTTCTTATTATATATATATATATATATATATATATATATATATATATATATATATATATATTCAGGTGTGATGAGATTAAATGAATGTAAAGTTTGCTGCAATTGTGTAGCAGTTTTTACATGTTTTCAGTGTAATATCCTAATATATATATATATATATATATATATATATATATATATATATATCTCTCTCTCTCTCTCTCTCTCTCTCTCTCTCTGTATGTGTGTGTGTGTGTGTGTGTGTGTGTGTAAGGATGTATTATAGTTTTACAGTGTTTGGAATGAGATTACTTATTATATCATTCAATCAAGGCATAGCCAAAGTTAAATTTTGTAACCAGAATTACTTTCTCATCGCTTTTATCCAACACTGTATTGTTTATAGTGCATTTCCGTTTCGAAGGATTTTTGTGAAACCAAACACAGCATTTCACCATTTGCCTGAAGCCTTTTAACCACTTACCCTTTTATTTTTGCATTGCACCGTTTTGAGTCGACAGAAAATGAAAAAAAAAAGAAAAAGAAAAGAACCTGACTATCAATAATATAATAATATCAATAAATGAGAAACCAGTGCCAACACCAAAACCTAGACTCTATCCATGGATGTCATTGCTTTGTATCTGGTGAAATATGAACTGTGTTATCCATTATGAGCCAGTGGAACATGGAAGGACCATCACTGGCACCCGTTTAATGCCAGCAACTTGATTGGGTAAATGAAGCATTATGTTAAAAGTCTTATTCTTCAGTATGACGATGCAAGAGCACTCGTTAAACGCAAAATGTCTTACACCGACGTCTACGGAGAACTGATAAAAATTATATTTTGTTTCTCGAACTGATAACAGCCAAAAGCAAAGATGGTTACTTATGCCTAACCTTACCTACTCCATGGAACTCTTACCTCCCAACATCCTCTTTTTGCCTTGTAACCGTTTGAAATCCTCCAGCTATTTTATTACTACCCGGTTCACTTTCCTTAGCCCTTTCTTTCATCCTCTTCAAACAACACGCCATATTCATACCATATAACAAATATATAACATTTTTAAAAAAATTAGCAACACAATGCAAATAACACTGAAGCGTGTCTAACGGCTTTAAATTTATCTGCTTATAACCCAAACAACAAAAAAATCGTTCTTTATACAAATACAGTCGATTTTTAACGCCAAAATGTTTGTTTCGCAAAGAACACGTTACTGCTACGTTGTTGAGAAACTGTCAGCAGAAGTAGTCAAAGTCGGTACGGACTTACTAGAAACCATGCCCGAAAAAAACCTTACGACATGTTGAAAACTATTATAGACTCGTCCTGTTTCTACCTGCAAACCCTAGTAACAGAACGGTCTATATTTTACGCCTACGTACAAATTAACTTCAACCAATTAAAACTGTATTAGGCGAATAAAGAAATTTCATTGGATAACGACAACGATCTAAAAGTTTCACGCGCTGAAATCGAAATTGCGCCAAAACCTTTTGAGCCAACTTTGGACCTTCGAAAACTTATATAAAGGAAAAACCGACTGACCAAAATCAACACCGATACCAGGTGCAGACTTTTTAACTGATTTTAGCTCATCACTCAACATGGCTACTCAATCTCTTATTGACAACTTCAGAGAACTTTCAGTGAAAGGAACTTGCTCTTGATAACAATCAACTAGAATTTACGCTGCCCTAGCACAAGATAAAAGCATAAAAGAATTGCTACAAAAAATAAAAAGAAATAACACATTCATTTAAGCACATGGACAGAGTCAAACACTATACTAAACACCACATGAAAATAACGGGATCACCGGTACATTCTACACCAAAACGATTGAAACCGGACAAGTACAAGATTGCCAAATCCGATGGGAATTATAAGCCCATCAAAGAGTGCATGGTCATCCCCATTACACATGATTCCCACACCAAACGCAACAGCATAGTGTCCTTGTAGCAATTTCCGTAGAGCGAATACTATGACAACAGCAGACAGATATCCCATTCCTCATAAGCACGATTTTTACATCGGTCTCCAAGGTCCCTGCATTGTCACAGTTATATCTTGTAAAGGTTTATCATCAAGTACCAGTGACTGGAGAAGACATCCACAATACCGCTATTATCCCCACCACTTTGGTTATATGTATGGATTCTTCTGGATTGCGAAATGCGCCTCAAACATTTCAACGTCTGATAGATGAAGTATTCAAAGATTTACCTTTTGTTTACGCCTACATTGATGATGTTTAAATCGCCAGCAGAGATATTGAAGATCACAAAATACATTTAGAACAAACCTTCCAAAGACTTTCACACTTTGGACTAAAAATGTATGCACACAAATGTATTTTTGGAGAACCCAAACTGAATTTCCTTGGCCATGAAACCGACCAAGAATGTATTTCACCTTTGACAGATAAGGTAGAGGCAATCCCAAGTTTCTTGCAACCAACTTCACTCTGGCAGTTGCAAAGATTTATAGGCCTTGTAAATTAGTACAAGTGATTTGTACCAAATTACCCTGCTGTGTTTTCACCCTTGACAAATTTACTTGCAAGCAAAAACAAAAATTATTACATTGCAAGACGAGACACTGGAATCATTCAACAATGCTAAGACATCGTTAATAAACTTTACTAAGCTTAATTACATCAAGGATGATGATAGAATTAAACTTACTCTTACAACGGATGCTTTATCGACTACGAATCACGCCAATATCTTTCTTTTACACTAAATTATGCAAGGCACAAACCAAGTACAGCTCCTTCTCAAGGGAATTAGCAATCTACTATTCAATTAATCATTTTCAGCACCTCCTTGAAGGCAGCGATTTCATTATATGCATAGACCCCAAACCACTGATGTATGCATTGCATATACACACTGATAAATGTGGTTCATGAGAAATTAGACATCTGGATTATATTTCTCAATTTTCTTCAAGCATCAGACATGTGTCAGGTTAAGAACACATCGTGGCAAACACACTTTCATGCGCCACAATTGCATCTTTACATTAATTGCAAAGGAGAAAATTATGTATCACCCACTAAAAGAATTCAAACAAAGCACATCGCTAAAGTTAGCTGAGTTACCAGTCCCATTGAGTGGTACCAAATTTTATTGCGACATTTCACAAACACAACCACAGTCCTACATACCACCAATGTTGAGATGACAAATATTTCGACACTTTCATGAATTATCTCATCTAAGCAAAGGTGCAAATGTGAAGCTGATTACTGAACGTTTTGTCTGACCAGTCATGTTAGTTAACATAACAGATTGGACAAAAACTTGTTTAAAATGCTAAAAAAACAAGATACATATAGACACAAAATCACCTGCAGGGACATCCCTACATGAAAGCCAGCAATCTGACACTGGGCGGCATGCCACTAGTGTTTACCGCTGGTGGCCCGCTGTCGGACCGCCGGGGTGTTCCTCTGGCAATGTTACCACTGGCGAACTTCTAGAGGCCCACCGGTGGCTGCCACTAGAGGACCGTTGGCGTTGCCATTGACGGCCTGCCAGCGGGCCATTAGTGGCTTGCGTGTAGGGATTCAGCACACCTGATGTAAGATTCAATAATATATCTGTCGATATTGTCGGATCTTTACTTTTTTTCTCATGGATACACATATATCCTGACTAGATATGTTTACTCACTATCCTGCCACAATAGCAATCAAAGATATTTCAGCAGGGCCTCCAAGAGAAATTTTGCAAGGCGGTACAAAACCCATTTGAGGCCTCGAAGCAGGTAAAGATTTTTCTCAAAATTGAGGATTTGATGTCCAGTAAATCTATGTGTAAACTCTCATAAATGCTTTATTTCTATGATCAGATATAACATAATGTAACAAACATTCAATTAATGCAGCAACATTAACCAGTATTTACGGTAACATTCACCAATTGCCTTTTAGGTTCTGTAATAGAGAAATGATTTTTCAACATTTATGAAAATAAGATCTTGAGCTCAAATTACAAATTACAATGCATAAAGTCCTTGCGAAACAAAATAATCATACATACAGACAGATGATGGTGCGAAAATTCTGGTGTGGGCTAGTCTCATCATGACGCTAATTGACACATCTGTGCATCTACCCCTGGCTGTTGGTAGATACTCTTGGGGTTATCATATATTTACACAATTGGGTTTATAATATTTACTAATAAATACCAATAAAAAGAAGTAAGTGTGGTGTGATAACTAGAGTGATGTTTGAGGATATGAATATAAGTGTATGTCGGGTTGGCAGTAGTAGAAAGTGCTTGTTCTCGAGGTTGGGTGAGTGCTGCATAGTTGCTCTTGGGTCCTGAAACAAAGTACTGGCTGGACTCCCACTTCTCATAGGCTCTGTATTTCAGCTGCAACAATTGCCAGAACTAACCTTACTGATTGGATATCATTTTTTGGAGTAGCTTCAATGCTCATAACGGACAGAGGAACTCAGTTTCAGTCTAACCTATTTAAAGAGTTCAGTTTCCTTCTTGGCACTAAACACATAAAAACTACAGCCTATCACTCTTGTGCAAATGGGATGGTGGAACATTTCCACAGGCAGCTAAAAGCAACACTGGCTATGAGACCAAACAAAACTGACTGGGCAGGAAATTTACCATCGGTACGTTTATCCATCAGGAGCATTGGGCTGTACACCAGCTGATGTGGATTTTGGCACATCATTAAATTTACCTGGTCAATATTGTGACAAGTCAGGTATTTTATCCACAGCAACATTCGTATAGGACTTACAAAAACAGAATGTCAGCTTTACCCTTTACACCTACACGGAAAACCAACAAAGAAATATACCTACCGAGTGATCTTTACATCTGAAAATATATATTTGTAAAGAAATGACAGTGTAAAAAAACCTTTGAGACCAAACTACATAGGCCCATACCAAGTCATCAGAAAAATGGACAAGTACTTCATCATTGAAAAAAAAATGGAAGAAAGATGATATTGCTATTGATAGGATTAAAGCGGCTTATGTGGATAAGCAATTCTTACAACAAACTGAAAATCGTGATCATTCACACTTAAAACCTACACAAAAGATGGATGGACAAATATCCAGTAAAGTTGATGACACGGTCGGAGCTCCCCCTTAATTTCATAATTGTTCACTAGGGGTCGCTCTCCCTACACTATAAATACACTGTCGAAAAAAATCGCACAGATGCAGGTTTGAAACCCAAAGAAAAAACCCTGATACGAGTAAACAACTAACAAAAGAGCTCAATACAATCAGACGATCCGTTTAGGTGAAACCTAGGTAGGTTTGTCTGGCTCACTAGGTGTATCTATATATATATATATATCAACAAATATATGTATTTGTTCTCTTTTTTTTACTTTGCATTTCAGCGGACACATTTAAAAATGTCATCTCTCGTAGAGATCAGCGTTTTTGCCCACTTGTGAGAAAACGCCATGAAACACACATACACGTACATACGAACATTCACCAAAATACAAACTCTTTACGTTCACGCACCAACACAAATGTTGATGTCTTTGTCACTTGTAAATTTGTTGGTTAATACATATATTTGTTGATATATATATATATATATATATATATATATATATATATACTCCTTTTAACAAGTATTTTTGTTTATATAAATGCTAGGAGGTTTATAATTACTTACTCAGAGTTATAACTCTTCTATAAAGTGAAGTGGTTATATTGAATCAATTGTTAGGTATACGGTTAGGAAAGTTGGTTCATTGTGTCACGCCAAACAATTTTTCTCGTCAGAATCCATCTTGCACATTTATAAATCTGCCATTCGCTCATGCATTGGATACTGTAGCCATATCTGGTCTGGTGTTCCTGCTGTATATATCGAGATTCCTGACAAAATTAAAAAATGGGTCTTTAATATAATCGATCCTGACCTGGCATCTCGACTTCATTGACTTTCTCACTAATGTGATGTGGCTTCTCTCTGTCTTTTCTACAAATATTTTCATAGCAATTGTTCAGATGAGCTTCCCTCCTTAGTGTTTCAATTGCATGAATTTAAGCATGCTACTAGATTGACATCTAAGTTTCACCATCTGACTGTTGAACTCGCTATATGCAACCATGTTTTATTATATTTATTATTTTATTTTTTTTCTCGCACTTCTCGCCTGTGGAACTCTCTTCCAATTTCTTACTTCCCTGCCACCTACAAGCTTCAAAAATTTAAGTGCAATGCAAATCGCCATCTTCCTGAATCCTGTTCTTTTATTGTCCTTTTTCCACACTAAAGTCTTATAATTCTCTTTCACTCCTTGTAATCCCCTGCACCCTAGTGGCATTATCACCTTGGGGTGATGCTTAAAAAAAAACATGAATAGAATGACAAAACAGACTTACCATTATGGCAATTGTAAGTGTTGTTCTAAAGAAGTTAGAATTTATTGATGTTTGAAATAAACTTGTCTTCAAGAAATGACATAAAGCAAATGTTTGAATTTTAATAGTTGTTAGCTTAAAATAAATTTAATTTTTCTTGATATTTTTCCCTTTTGAAAATATGAATAAAAGGTGTGGCATGCTGGACTTCTTTACAAGTTGAAAGGTTATTCTAATTCTGGACAAATTTTGGGTTTAATTCAATATTTCTTATCAAATAAAAGTTATTTTGAATGGCCGCTCGTCTAGATCTATTTTTTGTCCCTCAGAGTTCTATCCTTGAACATACAATGTTCCTAATTTTCATCAATGATCTGTGGGTCATCATACTTGACTTTGTCAAATTGCCTGCTACGGGGCACTTTTTAAACCTATAAGAAGGCAATTGTATTGTTTCTTTTTTTTTAGCATTTTTTTAAGTCTTGCTTACAGATGTAGTCAGATGTTGATAAAGATCACTGCTGACTAGGCGTGTTTGCTTTTTTGTTCCTCTGTTGACTTTTTGAACTCTATTATACATGCACATACACACACTTGTCTGTCACACATGCTTATTTCACACACACAATCACATTCTTCTTATAACAAGCTGTAATAAATGTAATTCCTTTTGTTAACAACATGCATTGTCATTTGATTTATATTCATTGTTTTGTGTTTCTAATTTTTTCCTGGACTTACACTTGTTTGTGGGATAAATGTTCCAAGAGCCCATAAATATTTACTATAAAATATCTACCAAAACATACAATTATCCTGTAAAAGACCTTCTTGATGTCATCAGTTCTCAATTCAGTATCTATGTTGATTGCACAACTATTTACTCTTGTCTTAATGGTAAGTATGATTGGTTTAATAAGGTTAAATAGGCAACTGATTTCAAAAATGTCTTGTTAATTTTAATGCCTCCAAAATGAAACTACTCTTCTTTAGTCACCTGATAGAACCCTTTTTTGCCTTCCATCAGTATAGCTGATACTAACCTCTAGAAGAGTGACTCATTGTGCCTTCTTTGCCCAACATTTTCTACTGGCATGGAGTGGAAAGATTATATTGAATCTATTGCTAGGACTGCTGCTAGAAAAGTTAGTTCACTGTGTCATGCTAGACAATTTTTTTTGTCAGAATCTATCTTGTAGATTTATAAGTCTACCATTTGTCCAAGCATTGAATATTTCTACCAAATCTGGTCTGGTGATACTGCTATACATTTAGAGATTCTTGATAAAATTTAAAAAGAATCTGCAATGTTGTTGCTCCTAACCTGGCATCTAGGCTTTAGTCACTTTTCTATGGCTCTAATGTAGCTTTCCTGTGCCTCTTCTGTAAATATGTTCATGGTAATTGTTCTGATGAGCTTTCCTCTTTGCTACTTATTAATTTAAGCGAAATATTATATTACTTTGCTACTCATTAATTTAAGCGAAGTATTAGATTGTTCACAAGGTCTCATCCTTTTACAGTAGAAATGACTGCTACATGTAACCATAAGTGGCTTTAATACCATGCTTTGGGTGAAATGATTACAAAAAAGAAAGTAACTGGATATCTTCCAAGTACCTGTAATCCAAGATCTAGCAAAATATTATTCTAGCACTGGTCACAGGTCATATATTTCTCTTCTGAACACCAACTGACCAGTACCTGCTGTTTTGCTGTTGACAAAATGATCAAATTTAAAATCAAAATTGCCTATTCATTTTTAATACTACATTTATTAGAAAATATACTCAGTTTAAATACTAGCATCATAAAAGTGACTTCCAAGGCCTTCACAATTTGCCTTATATTTTTTTCCTGTTACTTGGGGTTTGTTGTTAGAGAGAAAAGGAAATGAGTTCTTACAACACAGAATTTCATTTCAATTTCATTCAAATTGTGCCTAATTTGGGTTATGCCCATTATCAGTTTAATAGACTCTTCTTGTTATCATCAGAAGCCATCAAAGGAAAATAACCTATGTTTTTTATAATCTCCTAACACATAGGAAAACATGCAATTCAGAGTTCCATTGCATGTTGCCAGTAATACAGTTCATATGATCATAATACACTTCTTCTTTATTATATAATAATCATTTGAATGAACATCTCCTTTATTAATACAATGTTTGTTACATAGACAGATCAATTCTTTATTAATATAAAGAGCATTTCAATATACATTTCTTTTATTAATACAATATATGTTATGTAAACATAAATAAATTCTTTATAAATAATAAGCATTTTCATAAGTTCAACAGATCAACCAAATAAAAGAGAAATCGTCACCCTCAATATATTGGTGTGTCACCCTCAATATATTGATGCAAACATGATAGTTGGTGCTCACTTGACAATTAACTTTTTAGTGGATCAAATGTTCAAGGGTAGTTTGAGGTGCACTTTGGTTGGCTTTTCTTTTAAGAAGAGTTTTCTTCAACCAGAATTATTAATTGGTCTATGCCATGTTGATGTTGTTCATACATCTTGCTGGATCATTTCTTTAATGTATTGGTAAACTTCAGCTGTGACAATAAATACAGCATGGTGAAGAAGTTCTGCTGTGTTGAATTCTCCAGTGGATTGCATATAAACAATTTAATGTCTTATCAAGGACAACTCTAACAGGTACTACCACTCTGGGTCAGAATGAACCTGGGAGAGATGACAATCAAGGAATGACTCCACACTACCAAAGTCCCGCAAACAGGGCCTCCTCACTGGATTTAGTTTAAAGTCTTAACCAGGACAGGATTGGTGTATAAGTAGATGCAGTTTAAGGTCTTATCCAGGATATGATTGGTCAGGACTTTATAGATGAATTCCAGATAGAATCCTTGGCTTGAAAGTACTGATGAACAGAAAAAACTGTCTGTTTCTGACAATACTGGTTGAGTTGTATCTCTATGAACAGTAGATCTTGCATTATTTCATGTGTTCCCTTACATTTTGTGAATATGTAGTATTTTAAATTTAACACTTGTGTTTTGAAGTTGTTTTAAATATTGTACTCATTCAGGCAGTATTCTACGTGCATGATAGCACTTGTATTAAATCTTTATTCACCTGTAATTATTATTATCACTACCATGGATACAGTTTAAAGTCTTGATCATAGACAAATTGAACCAGATAAAATTGGTCAGGATGTGGCTGTAATTCAGTCATACTTAAGGTCAAGTTGGCTATGATTGAAATGGCTAATAAGTGGTCAGAAAATGACCAAGAAATGGATGCAGACTAAATTCTTACCCAGTACTGGACTGATGTATGAATGTATGCATATGTGATTTAAAGTCTTACCCAGGTCAGGACTGATCATAAATGAACTTGGACAGTTGGATGGATGTAGTTTAAAGTCTTAACCAGGACTAAAGTGTTCATAATGTATCATTGTAAACAGATGTTGTATGATTTTCATAGGATGCTGTTCCTTTAGTTATGCATATTGATCATACATTTCCATAGAAAAGTTCAGTCATCCTGCCAACCTTCCAGAATGGTCTGACTATTGCATGATTTTTATTAGAATAATTTGTATAAGTTTTTACTTGGTAATTGCCAGGAGTTAGTCTCCAGTCTGGACATTTTAACTTTATTAATATTCCTTTAGAGAAATATGTTCTCTGGCTATCTGTGTCCAATAGGCAGTTTATAGAGCCTTTCTTAGTGCTCCAATATAATGAGATTTCTATTATAGGCAGCATAAAATTGCTTTCTTCATTTGTACTTTGTGCCTACATGAGTAAAAAAAGAAATTATCCTCTTCTTATGATTGTCACATAGTAGCATTATGTGTTCCTTAGATGAACATTGTTTATAGGAAACAATGTCATCTAAAGCTTGAATTTCTTCTTGAAGATTTTCTATAATGACTTTTTCCTTTTTAAAAGATTTTTCTTTTAAGTTCTTATTTTGCTCTAGCAATTCCAAATTAAAATTAATATTATTTTTAAATTATTCTTAGAGTCAATAAGAGGTTTAACTTTTTTAATTTGAAGAAGTTATTCATCTTGAAGTAGACAATGAATTAAAATTATTTTTTTTAATTATTTTTTTGATTCCACTTGTTCAAATATTTTCACTGAACAGTGAAGATGAGCAAAATTATTTTATATGTATTTTTTTTTTGATGCCATGTATCCAGATCTATCTCATTTATCTGCAAAGGCAAAATTATTATTTTTTTTTCCATTTTGTGTTCAGGTTAGTTCCCTGAATGGTTGAGGCATTTTAATACATTTTTTGAAATCATAAAAAATTATTTTAAAATATCACGCATATCACAGATTGTAATAAGCTTTCTAATTTATGATCTGTAAAAATAGCTCTTTTTAATGAGCAAAAAAAAACGAGGTACAGCTGTTCTAATTTATTTATGAAATATTTATCAATATTATTATTTTTTATTTAGAAATGAAAAAAAAGAAAACAATTCTCGTAAAAATTTATTTTTCAACCTAAAAGAATTTTGACTTCAGACAAAAAGTCCTTAATATATATTATTGATAAAACCCGTTAAAAGCTGTTTTCGTAAAATAATGTCTTAGTTTTCTTGCATTTTTATATTTTAAATTCAGAGCTAAAATTGGGATTCACACGTCAAAATTTTACACGAAGTTTATGATTTATATTCCTCGAAGTCTTCTTTATTTAATTAAAAAAATAAAATTAGTTACAACTATTCTAGTTTTAAAGTTTTCATAAACTTAAGTAAGGTGGGTAATAAACGTAAAAAAATATAGTTTTACTGTGATTTTCTAAAAGACAAACATTTCTACAATAAATTCTGTCATTTCGGAATAAGTTCTGAAAATTTCACTAAATTGCGACAATTATTTGATTTTTACAATAATTTCCAAATTCATGTGTTTTTTAAGTGAAAAAAAGCTATTGCAAAATATTAGTTGATCTTAGACCTAAAAAAAAAGGAGATTTTTCAGCTACAAATTAAAACGTGTTAAAAAGGAAAAAAAATATTCAAAAAATAATTAAAAAATACTTTGGTCTCTACTCTTAGTCTTATTAATAACAAAGTTTTTCCTGATAAAACGTTGTTTTTATTAAGTTTGGAGCCTTTTTCATCAGGGTGTGCCACTTTTTTAGAGAAAAAACGGACATTCCTACTTGGACACCATTTCAGATCAATAACAACTTCACATATAAAAAGACAACAGACTCAGAAATATTTTCTTTCATATAAATTTTAAAAATTTTATTTTGACTTATGTGCGTCCCTGATTATTTCACTGAACATGAACAAAAAAATAATTTTAATTATATTTTTGGACACATACATCCAGCATCAATCTCACTGAAGTGTGAAGGTTAAAAAATTATTTTTATCTATTTTTTCTATATATAAAATCGTGTCTATATATTTGTCAGGTTGACCAGAAGTTGCCATCTCAAAGTCAGCAGTCGAATGAGCAAAATCAGACATTTATGCATAGGCTTCAGTGGTACTTCAGGCAGCATTTTAAAATATTCAAAAATAAAATTCAGATTATTATTTGACCACTGACAGTGCTTAGCTCACTTTTTGAAGTGCTTCATTTTTGAGCCAGCACCTGCTGCCTGGAAACTATAAATAGATGTACAAAAAAGGGATTCTATGTTGCAAACTCAAATGTGGATCACTCATCAACAAAATTGACATTTCCTACTTTGCTGACATAGATTCTCCAACAAAGTTAAGTACTTAATTTTTCCCTTCATTTCAAGGGTTTTATTAAATGCACCTCAATGTGTGTAAGTGAGCCTTTCCTTTCTTCTCAAGGGATTTATTAAACACACCACACAGTGTAAAACATCAAATAAATAAATGGTTATTTGTTATTAAAAAAAATATATGTCTTTAGATTTATTCAAAAGTTCACTTGTTTAATTTTAATACATTGCATAACCATTTCTGTGGTGTTTTTTTTTTCCAAAGTACGTATTTTCAAGATTGTCTTATTCTGGACATCACCTGGAATAATTTGTATAATTATATAATATAAAAAATATAGGGTGCACAATCTAATTTAGTAGCTGTGGTAGCTACTAAATTAGATTATGCACGAACAACATCACAACCCCCTACATCTTCTCTCATAAAAAGGACATGAGTCTATTAGATATTTCTTTCTTGATGTTTTAAGCTCAAATCTGTCTCAATTATTTTTAATTTTAATTCTCTGCCATCATGCCATTTATTGCTCCAATATATATAGCAAATGCTTATTTGTTTAGTGAAATTGCGTATATGTTTAGCAAAATTGCTTACTTGCAAAGATGTCTTTAGCAAAAAGTCAGAAATTTAACTTCCCAAACAAAGTCATGGCTTGATGGACAAAGTTTGAGACAATATAAAACTATTTAAAAATATATATCACAACAAGAAAAGAATAAAGTATTACTAAAAACATATTCTTTAGCTGTTAAAAGTCAATATATTGGGGACAATATTCAAATACATGTGTGTTGTAATCGATTGTATACTTATCTTTATGGTATTCATATCTTCTGATAGCTGCTTTCCATGCATTATTCAGATTCAGGTTGGAACTCACATCTCCTATTCTTGGGAGTAGGCAAAAAGCATGTGTGATCCATTCAAAGTCATCTTGGCATCTCTCTTTGGCATTTGAAATCCTATTTCGCACCTAATTTGGGCTATATCCATTATTAGTTTAATAGACTCTTCTCATTATCAGCAGAAGCCATCAAAGGGAGGTAACCTATATTTTTTAAATTATATAATTATCTTATTTTTTAGAGTTTTAAAAATGAACAAGGTTTTTGCCAAGAAATTAGTCATCCATCTTTACCTCTCATTCCCCTTGTGTCATTTTTAGCTGAAGTCACTTTTTGTGGCTATTAATTTTAAAAAATTCATGTTATGATAATAAGTAATAATTGGACATTGACTTTGTAGCATTTTCTATGTTGTTGTATTTTAGGTACCAAAAAATTTATGATAATAAACTGATATTGATATATGTTAAATATGAATAGACAGATACCATTAGATAAACATGTATAGACTGATATCAACAGACAGGCATGAATAGACAAATATCAATAAATAGACAAGAATAAACTGAGATGAATATGTAGGTATCAATAGATTGATGTCAATAGTTAGACAAGAACAAAACTGTCATCAATAGATAAGCATAAACAGACTGATATCAATAGATAAGAATAGAGTAAAATAATTATTGATAAGACACTAAGGCTGTTCTCAGTGTCTACTTGTCTTCAACTTTATGATTCTTCTGCTCAGCCCAGGTTAGGGATTGTCCAGAATGAGTGTGAGAGGAATGTATCATTGCACTGTCTTATTTTGAACTCATACTTACCTGGCACATGACTAGCTTAGACCAGCTATGACAAGCCAAGACCAGCTATGACTAGCTTAGACCAGCTATGACCAGCTTGGACCAGCTATGGCCAGCTAAGACCTGCTTGGACCAGCGACCCGAGTGAAAACACTAGAGAGTCTCCATGTTAAAAACTGACCTTGTGTCACAACCTGACTCAGTGGGGGGGTCAAGTAAATCTCCTTATTTCGAACTCATGCAAATTGTGTGTGTGTGTGTGTGTGTGCCTGCTTGGGTTTACAATACATTAAATGACACAAGCATATGTAAATCAATTAAATGCAGCACACACACACACACACACACACACACACACACACACACACACACATGTATAATGTATGCTTTTATGCATATGCAAAATCACACACAGACAGTATGTGAGGGAGATGAACAGGTGTGTTAATTTTTGTTTTTACATGCAAAACCTTTTTAAAAATATAATTTGTGAAACTTAATATAAAATTACACCTAAATGAAATGAATCATGAAATCCTCTCCAACTTAAAAGAACACATTTCTAAACAATATTCTGTTTTTATATTTTCAGAATAAATATACAACCGGAATATTGTTTTGAATATTGATTGTATACTAGTGTTTAGTTTAGTAATAAGATTTTTGTATGATTAATTTAATTTTATCAAACTTGCTTCTTTTGTCTACTCTGTCTAAAAAATCTTGAAGAATTAAGAAGACTATATCTGAATACGAACACTTTAAGAAAGAAAGAAAAAAAATATTGACACAATTTTAAATTCAGATTAAAAAAAGCTCTTAATTTTTTTATAACATTTAGTTTACTAATTTACAGTTTTTTATACACTAGAAAAGATATTTCAAATCTACTAATTAAAAAATAAATAAACAAAAATATGCAATAGTTCGAATACTTCAGTTATTGAAGATAAATTGAATAAATAAATAAAAAGATAAATTAAGCATTTTCAGGATTTGATCTCACGACCCAAAATACTGAAATCTAAAAAAAAGCACTATTACGAGCGCAATTAAGTAGAGAGCCAAAAACGAAACGAAAAAAAAAAAAAAAGAAACGAAAAAGAAAAAAAAAAGAAACGAAAAAGAAAAGAAAAAAAAGAAACGAAAAAGAAAAGAAAAAAAGAAACGGTGAACATTTTGACTTGTCGCCGTTGTTCTGTTTACAAATCACAAGTGGCTTTACAACAGAAGATAGAATGCAGACAAAGGTAAGAATATTTTTAATAACTTTATTAATTGTAGATTTTTATCAAATAATTGGTACGATTTTATCAAATAATTGGTATCTTTAAAGGATTTAATAACTTTTTATTTTTTTCGGTTGTTTTTTTTTTAAATCCGAATTTAAAGCTTAAACCCCCCCAAAATCTCATCCTCATCAATAAACTCTAGAATTGTCTTTTTCACTCGATCGTTTTTTGGTAGTTTAAATTTGTTTCTTTTTTGTTGTGATGTTTCCTCCACAACCCTGAAGAAATATTTAATCAAAATTTTGAATATTTTCTTTTTTAAATCCTGAATTTAGTTTTTAGGGAATCTTGTATGTAATTTAAAATATTTTAAAAAGTAGAATACAATTTGATAGCATCATTTAAAAACTGGAATGAAAATCTTTGAATCCACTTGTTATTTTATTTATCATTAAAAATTAAAATTCTTACATTCATGTTTGTTGTAAAATATTTTTGATTTTTAATTAAAGAAGAAGACTAACCATTTTCTAAAACGATAAAGGTGAACAGTTGAAGTATTCTAATTACGAAGGTTAAATTTGTCTGGAATGTCAGTAAAGAAGAGATTTAAAAATGGTCCGAATTTCAAAAAAAGAAAACTTAAAAGCATCTTCCATTCACCTTGTTTTTATTTTATTTTTACGATATCCACGTGATTGACTAAAGAAAACATTTTTAAACATTAAAGATTAACACAAGAAAAAAGTAAATAAGTAGTTGTAAACTCCCTCCAGTTTTTCGCTGAAAAACAACATAACATGACGAAAAAAAGCCTCAAACTTAATAAAAACAAAGTTTTATTGTCAACATGTTTATATTATTAAAAAGAGGAAAGATCAAAGTATTTTTTAATTATTTAAATGTTTTAAAATCATTTCAAAATTTTGCTTCATCATTTAAAAATAAAATACATCGCACTGCCTTGAATGCATGAATTCAAGCACAAACGAAGATTATCTTTATTTTTTAAATAAAATAATTTAAATTAAAACTCTAGAATCAAAATATTTCTTTTTGTTGCAATTATCAGCTTTTTTTGTTTTTTGTAATGACATTATTTTTACGTGCGTTGTTTTAAGCTAGTGTTAAAAATAATCCTTAATAAGATTACAATAATCACTGTTAATTGACGAATATCAATTAACTAAAAATTGGTGGTATTAATTAAATGGATATTATTTTTTTTACGCTTCCTACCAAGGAAGAATCAAATAGAGCAGAGGTATTCAGGGTTAGATGAGATAAATTAAGGTTACAGGAGGAGACGAGAATCAATAAAAAAACTCCATTGTTAACGTAGAAATATCAAGCAAACTTTTAATTAATTATTTAAATTTAATAACACTTCATGATGAAAATTAAACTTTAAGAAGATTAAGAAGAATTACAAAAAATATTCGAACAACATCGGCATATATTTTTTTTCTTTTAAATTAAATTTGTATTGATGTCATGAAAATAAATATTTGTTTGTGGAATTTTATTTTTATTTATTTACAAGAAAATATTTGAAGTTTTAATTTCCGTAGATTTTTTTTAAAATGCAAATAAAAGTTCAGGAAGATAGGACGTTGTATGAAATATGCCCCTTCTTACAATAATGTTTTTTTAAATGAAAAAAAAAAAAAATGAAATCATATCTTCGCTTATTGAACGAATAATTATTTTCAGTATTCATCATTTCTTCTCTTTAACGATGTTTGTTCCGAGAAAATCTAAATTCTTCTTTCGTTTGTTAGGGAGAGAATGGTTGTTTTGGTTTCAGTTTCTTAAAACTCCGTGTAATTTAATTGATGGAGCGATGGCTAGCACTTAACAGCACACCTCTGGCATGTGTCCTTTTTTTTTTATAAGTTTTAATTCTTACAGGTCCCTAACCACTGTGGCCTTGTGTCAGACTATGAGACAAAACTGTAAGCCTTAAGGTACCTCGTCGTGAGGTAATCGTTTGCGAGCTACAAGTAGACTATTTAAGTTCGATCCTCACAAGGTGCTTCATAGTTGCAGCCTTGAACCAAACCAAACTAAGATAAAGAAAGTCATTTTTTTTTTCTTAGTGCTTTCAAATTTTAAGGCTAACTAAAGTAAATCAGTCTTTCTTTTTATAATAGAAGTTCGAATTGAGGATTCGAAGATATTTTTTTTCAACGTTCAGCTTCAGTATCTCATCTGTCTATATTTCTGAGATTAAGTATTATGTACATTATTTACATTATTCGGACTATTGTCCTCATCTATGTCGCCATATTTATTACAACGTTTCGGCCGTTGTACGCTCCGGCCTTCTTCAGGTGGTTGGAATATGTCGAACTGAACCCTTTATTTCCCTCACTGGGGTAGACTGAAGAAGGCTGGAGTGTACAACAGTCGAAACACTAATGAATATGGCGACATAGATGAGGACAATAGTTCGAATAATGTAAATAATGAACGTTCAACTTGTTTACGTGCGATTGTGTGTGTTTTCTTTTTTCTTTTTTGTATTTCACCGACACTTTCACAATTCAGTTTTGATGATTACTGGAAAGTCTGGTAACTTTGATAGGTTTTCAACACTTACTAACTTTTTTAGAGAACAATATGTCCCATATCCACCAATTTTGTTTCAATAACACCTAGTCTGCCACCATATTGTATGTATTGTAATAATAATTACTTCGATTGCATCATAGACTATATTTTTCCCCGTTATCAGTTACCTGAAATTGCAGGTAACTTTGATAACATTGATTTAAAATTAAATATAAATTTTCAATGTGTTAAGACAAGTAAGTTGTTTAAGGCCAATTTTTTATAATATTTTAAATGTGTTTTTTTGACCAACATTTTTATTGGAATTTAGAATAATTAGTTGGAAAGCCAGATTAATCAAGGACAGAATATGGCTAAAGAAAATGTGACACTGGCAATATAATTGTCAAATTTATCCACTTTTTCTTTCACAACATTATACAAGTTGCACCAATTAAAGCTGCTCCCTCCACTGCTAATTCTAGACAGTGGCATTAGGTTATGAAAAAATAGAGCTGACAACCTTAAGAGACATTACTATTACCTACAGAAGCTAGCTGTGGATTGAAAGGATGATTTCTTGAACAAGTATTGTTGACAAGATACTTGGATGTCTTTTCTTGTAAGCTAAGTCTGCAGGTGCACATTTTCGGCAGACACTTGCTTTTCTTCATTTCTCCTTTCTATTTAATAACCATATTCTTTGTTGAAAATCATTGGAAGTCCACGTAACATGCTTTTTTGTATGATGCCTTCAAATTACAAAATAAAACTTGGTTTGTGCACTTATTTGGCAAAGTACAGCCAAGAGTTCATTCAGGTGGCAGTATTTGGAAGTAAAAAATGGATGAAGCATATGCCAAGTTGCAAAAGAATTTGACATTCCATATGGGACATTGTGGAACCATGCCGCTACCAAAAGTTTCAAACCCAATCATGAAATGGACAATACAGTTCTTTCTACTGAGGAAGAAACCACCATTGTTGAGTTAATCATTTAACTGCATGAAGATTTCCAGTCGATAAATATCAACTTAAAATTCTTGTGCAGTCTTACTTAAATAAGAAAGGAATAAAAGAGCCATGCTTTCATGATAACTGGCCAAGAAAAAACTGGACCAACTCCTTTATTAAAAGAAACAAACTGGCCCAAAGAACCTGTGACTGTTAAATTAGGAAGAACAAAAATTACAAGAGAGTAGATTCAAGGGGTTTTTGATAACTTAACGAAGACATTAGGGGACGATATTTTACTGGACAATTTTTAATTACAATGAGATATGTGTTACTGATGGCCCATGAAGCCAAACTGTAATTATCAAGTGTGGTATTTGCAGAATGGAAAGGAAAATTGACTGCTTAAAATCATCCACAAGTACTGTGTTTTGTGGCTCAACAGATGGTAAATGCTTACCTCCATTTGTTGTTTATAAAGCCCAATGTTTGTACAGAGAGTGAACAGTAAATGGGCCTAAAGGGACATTTTATGACTATTCGAAATCTAGCTGGTTCAACTAAAGAACATTTGAAGAATGGTTTTTTGAGATATTTTTTCCTCACGCAAAAACTTTACTGGGTTGAAAGGTACTTATTGGTAACAGTTTGAGTTCACATTTTAATCTGGACATGACCAAAGCCTATGAAGAGAATGACATCAAATTTGTGAATTTGATGCTCTTTGCAATACATCTATTGAAACTGCTTGATGTAGCTCTTTCTGGCCCTGCGAGATATCTTTGGCAAAACATCTTGGCAGAATGGTACAAGGAGAACAGATAGAGAGGAACTGTACTGAAAGAAATGTATTCATTATTACTTAAATGTTTGGTCAATGGTCTGAAGAAAAAAAACTTAACTGTGGAATTTAGAGCAACTGGTTTCTTTTTGTTGGACAGTCAAGAAGTTTTGAAATGCTTAAGATCTGAAAATGTTGATCAAAGTGTTTCAGAACGATTTGGAAAGAGCTTCATTAAACTTCTGAAAGAACATTTTGGAGAAAGCAAAGTTCCTGCAAAAAGAAGGTGTGGACCTAAAGTTGCTCCTGGAAAACCATCAAAAGGGTTTTATTAAAAAAATTATCCATTGGATATTTCCTCTCATGAAGAATGTGAGGAAGAGGGAGATGTCTGCTTGATTTCTAAGAATGATTACCCTCCTGGAAATGAAATAGAAGTTTCTTGGGAAGGTTGCGAATTTTTGTGATAACTGGTATTATATCCAATGTTTGAATGGGATAGATGCCACAACTTTTTGCAAATGTATATCTAATAAAATATTTTGAAAATACCTGTTGTACTTTCATTTGTTATTTATTCTTCCAAGATATTGATTAAAGAAGAAAAAGAAAATAATTTTATATGTTCTTTCCCATTTTTGGCTTTCTTCTGGTGAAAAGTTAAGAGAAAAATGGACAACTGTTGAGCTGCATCTATCATCATAATACATACAATTTTCAAATTAAAAGCCAACATAAGTACCAGAATATTTTCACAAATTAAAACATTGTCTAGTCATCATTAAATAGTTTTTGTGAAACATAGCTGTGGTAATAAAATAAGCATAACCCATCTCTCTTTGTGTTTGTAACCCTCCATCACAATAAATCAAACGTTTTTCAACACTAAAGCAGAATAAGTCAAATAAAGCTTCATAAGTGTCTACTTCTATAGTTGTTACTGTATTACATACAATGGCTAAGCTAGTAAATATTCGATAAAAATTTCAGAAATTCTGTGAAAGCATTTTTTGAGTAAAAAAATAAACTCTTGAAAAGTGGTTTGCTTAGAATAGATTTTTTTAATTATTTTTTTTTTTTTTTTTTAGAAAGTTTTTAATCTTGTTCATTATTAGTCTCCTTGTTAAAATTATCTGACTTTTTAGTGTCTTACTCATTCAAATAGCTGCAAATGTTTTCTCTATGTTTTCAATTAAAAGAATAAATGTGTTAAATGGTTTAAAGGTGAAAATGAAGCAATAATCACATGTCAAAAATACTGTCTGCAAGGAAAAAAAAATCAATCATTTCAATGTGTGCCAGGAAAATTCCTCATGGAAATTTTTGGCAAAAGCTTAATGCAGTAGAGCTGGAAAGATATTTATTACAAAAATAAGACATAAAAGTTTTCCATTATGCAAGTCCATCACTGAGCAGGTCGGACATTTTTTTTTTCCACGAGCTTGTGTGTTAATTCAAGAAGTAGATATCATAAATGGGTCGATATTTAAAAAAAAAAAAAATTAGACAGTCTAATCTTAAACTCATTTTTATATTTTAAAGTAAATTCTTTAATCTTTTATTGTTTTTCTCATTCATAATAAATTGTAAAACATTTTGCCAATATCTCAAAAATAGGCAACACTGCTTTTGGTGATGAATTTGTAAAGGCATCAATTTTTTGTGTTTCTATTTGCATAGCGTTGTGCATCCTTTGAGAGTTAGAGATAATTGCCTAGCAGAAAGAGAACTTGGAATGGTAAACCATTTTTGTCCAAGTATTTCTTGATTCTTATGAAAAAAAGCAGCAATTTACGAAAAGTATTTTAGTGGACTATGCTATAGTGATAATAATAGCTATTAATAATATCAGGTAGAAACTGATTGAGAAAATTCAACAGGATCTTCATCATCATAGTTTCTATATTCCACAAGCAGATTTATTTTAACCTCAAACAAGGCAATAAAGCCACGAAGATGCAAGGTGTTACTCAGTGTGAATGAATATGAGAAAAAGAAAAACATCATTAATGAGAGAGGAATGGAAAGTAAGAGGACAGAAAATAATGATGGACATTGCATTTAAACTTTTGAAGATCAAAGTTGACTGGAAAGCAAGAGAAAAGAGTTCCACAAGCGAGAGGTGTGAGAGAAGAAATGGTTAGCATAGATCAAAGAGGGAAGCTCATCAGAACAATTACCATGAAAATATTGATAGGAAAGACATAACAAAATGCTCTGTTATGTTGGTGGGGAAAATGACTGAAGTTGAGATGCCAGGTCAGGATTGATAACATTGCAGATTTTCTTTGGATTTATCAAGAATGTCTAAATACATAACAGAAGCACCAGACCTGATGTTGCAGCAATATTCAATGCTTATAAATGTGTAAGATTGATTCTGCTGATTCTTTTTTTTTTGTATACCTTTTGTGTCTTGCATCCTACAACCATATAGGAACTTTATTACTGACAAATTTGGACCAAACAGCAAATAATATTAGCCAAAAATGAAGTTAAATGTCTTCCTTCTGAAATTAAACATTTTAAGGATAAAATAAGATCAATAATCAAGCATGTATCAATGAAGAGTTACTGCCTGAATACACTTTCTCTAGAAAAGTTATAAATGTAAAAATTAAGCAAAAGACCATCTTCATCTGGAAAAAATCACATGCCATTACCTTGAAAACTATAGTGACTTTCTTGACATGTTGACCATTAAGGCCTGAACATTTGCCAAATTTTCATTGATATTTGAGGTAAAATTCATTATTTCTCTGTAGCATAACTACTCAACAGTGAAAAGGAGCTGAAGAACTAAGTTGCTAATCTGACCAGCCAAATATATTGTTCTTGTTGATGTTTAAACACTTGGGCTTTACTGATCAACTTATGTTTTCAGCAAATTAAATTTACCTTTTAAAAAAATAAATAAAGATAGCGTCAAATAAAAAATAAAACTCTTAAGTAAATGATCTTAAATATACAAGAAATCATACAAATTTAATATTTCATTATAAATAAGGGTTAATTTGTGTGTTTCGATATTACTTAACTCTTTGGAATTGGTTGATGAGATATCACAAGAAATTTTTTCGTTTTGAAGTGGCTGATGAAATATGAATAAAACTCACCTTCCAATTTTAAGTAAATTAAGTACACAAGCAATGTACCCCCCCCCACCAAAGTAATTTTTAAAAAATTTTAACTTTCTGTATGTTGATCATTTTAGATTTTTCCTTGTCTCATTAGATTAATCAAATGATACACAGAACATTAAAATGTACTGTATATAATTACTTGTATATAATTAGAGAAATTTTAAACAAAAATTAAAGGTAAAAGTGTGTCTGGCGGGGTCGTATTATACACAACTACACATACTCAGCTTAAGAAACATCTTATTTGAAACAGCAAGATTGTAAATACTCTCAGCACAAAAAAAGTCAAAAATAAGTTTTGAAGCAGGTTAAAAATCCAGTTCATTCTTAAATAATTTAGTGATATATATATATATATATATATATATATATAGAGAGAGAGAGAGAGACACTGAGATTTTAATGGATAATATGGTACAAATAAATTGTGCTTATAAATCTCCTGTATATTATAACTGGTCATTTAATTTTTGTTCAATTAAAATTATCTGGAAAGAGCTATAACCATTACTGGACTTGAGACACCTATCTTCCTGTAAAATAATTTAATAAAAAGATTTTATAGATTTCAACTGACAGGGTGAACTGGCTGTTTTGTTAATGTTTCCACATCTGGAGTATGGGTTAAATAGTAGGACTTGTATCTAGAAAAATTATTGTTATCTCCAACAAATTCTTAATGCAATATTCATTTACAAAAAAATAAAAGAATTATTCTTACAATCCAAAATATGTTTTGACTTTAAATAATCCCCAAAAGATTGATAAGCCATAGAAAACAATCAATTCCACCCCCCAAAATGTCTATTGTTACAATTTCCATTGGATATATATTATAGTAGTTATATTCATATTCTCAATGTAGTTCAGAAATGTTTTTTCTTGAGTATCTATGAGAGTGGATCAATAAGTCTTGCCTGGCATAAAGTTATTTGCTGAACTTTCATCAGAACATTCCACTTTATAATATTTAATCTTTGTAATGAATGTGTACCACTTCATTGATAAAGAAGATGATATTAAAAAAAGAATATTTGTTTTCTGCAATAAATGCTTTTTCTTCATTAATCTGCAGGCTTATTGATGTACTGACTGGACTCCTGGTCATTTGTAAACAAGTACTCTTGAATATAAGTGCTAAATTTTTTCATTTGAATATAATCAATATATTGATCTATTTACTTACATACCTGCAGCACGTACAATATTGTCTACATTGTTTAGCATTAAACAGTAAATAAAGCCCAGTCCAAATTGAAATAGTTGACTTAAATGATTTTTGCTGCATCAACAGAAAATTGAAAAATGTCAGAGATTAAATTAAGAAAGTTAAGCAAAGAAGTAATTTGTATTTTATGATGTTTTTGAAAATTAAAGCAGTTTTTTCAGCAGTTTTTTCAGCAAGCGTATTGAATGAAAACAATAAAATTCATAAATGTTTCAAACTGAAAATATAATCTTTATATTTGAGATATTATGTTTCAAATATGGCTTAGATGAGTGGGGGGCAGTTAGAAAAAAGTGGTGTGATTTGCAATAATTCTTGCCTGTGTTTTATTGAAATTCCATAAGTTATAAAACAGTTTTGAGGTGTGTCTGTCTTCTTTTTATAAAATGCTGTTTTTTTGGGGGTGGGGGGTTGTGTACTTATGTATAATACAACCCCAACCTTTTCATCCTTAATTTTTCATTCAAAATTTCTTGTCTTATGCACAAGAAAATACAGTAATACTTATTGGCTGGTCCATCAAATGCGTGAATTATAAGACTTGAGTTACTTGAGATTATAAATTCACTAGATTTCTTTTCAATCTTTAATGGTGTACATTTATCCATGTTAATTAGTGGCAAAGTCAGGTGAACATTGGTGAGTTAATGGCCTTTAACCTGGGAATAAAGGACTTATTTTTTATGACAGGTTATGTGGACAACTTTGCAAATTGACAAATTCTTTTTTGTCTCAATTGTGAATGTTATAATGCTACCAGTGTGTCTCACATGTCACTTAAAATCTAACCACATTTGATCAGTTGAATTGCAATAAATAATCATTTTTTTTTTCTCCACTTCAAAGCTCGTCTTAAAATTTATTCCAATTTTTTTTCTTTTTTCAGCTGATAATGATCTACCCACAAAGATGACGATTGCTGGTTGCTTTAGGGATGCAGTAATGTGGATACGACGTAAACCTTCTACGGCTTTCGCTGTTGTTGTGTTCTTTGTATTTTTTTGCAAATTCTATAGCAACCTGCCATGGTTTGGGAAACGACAACGTCCTTCACAAATTGCCAGGAAACTTGGCAAAGTAGGTATCACAGTCCCTTTCTGGGGGCGCCTTGGAAACCACATGTTTCAGTATGCATCCATTTTGGGTATCGCTCAAAAGAACAGAATGGTCACATTTATTCCTGATGATCTTGAACTTTGGACTTTGTTTGAGGTGGACAGTTATGTTGGTGGAGTGGAAAGTCTCAAGAATTTTAACAGGTGAGAAATAGTTGTTTTTTTACTTCATGCTTTTAATGTAATTTGCAAGATGACTGACTTGGTGGCTGGGTTAGTTTCTTACTTTACACTGGTATAAGTAAATAGTGTTCAATTCCTTCCTTGTAAAACCAGGATATAACATGTTAATTTTCAAGGATGGCAGGCTATCTCTGCTTGGAAAATTCACACAATTTAATTTTCCTCACCATGAGAGAGTCCAGACTGTCAGTTTTAGTAAACTCGAATTTTTTTTGCAATATGTTGATGCATGTTGAAATCCTTACAGTATTTAGTATTGTTGAAGTTATCACTAACATTTTTTCTTGAGTTTTACAAACTCTACATTTTGTTTAATTTCACAAACTAGTCATTGAAATTTGAAGAAGCTGATTTGTTTGGGAAAATGCTTTGATAAAAATCCTACTTTGTAGTTTAATAATTTCTGTAATTTAATTTAAATTTATAGGACTTCATAGTAAACAATATTTTTTTACGGAAATTTATTTTTTTCCTTTTTTAACAGCAAAGAATAAATTCTTAGGATTTCTTACTCTTGAGCATGCAACATAAAACTGGCCATGCATAAATTCTTTCTGGAGCCAAATTCCAACTTTTTGAAGCCTTGTGATTTGTTTAGAGTTCTCACAGATGCGGAGTGAACTGGAAACTGGATTTTCTGTAGTTCACTGCTACCAGCAAGCAGAAATATTTCTCCTCCCGATGATGGCCATTTCGGTCGAAACTAGTCGAGGAATCTAAATGGAATAATAATAAAAAAAAACGAAAGAATATTAATCTACAACCCAGTGTGTCCAAAGATTTTAATTTTTTATTTTCTTATTGTTCAAAATATATATATATATATATATATATATATATATATATAAATAAAAGTTAAAAGATATGCAAATAACAATATTGCATTTTTATTAAATAAATATTGTTATTTTAATCATTAAATTGTTTTTAAAATAGTGGCAGTATTTTGTATGTTAAATAACAAAACTTTTAATTTTTCCAAAAAGATTAATGAAAATTTATTGTCCTAAGTTACACACCCTAGTAAAACCCTCTGTACTTTGTACTCTCTTACCTGTTTGCATTTCTCCCCAAAATTTGGTTTTGATTGGTCAGGGTATGGCTATTTTAAAGGGTGGGACGGACAGACAGACTAAGGGAAGTCACAGAATTTTATATATAGATAGATAACTGTAATATAAATGCTTTTAAAAACACTTTTAATTATAACAGTAGTTAATTGAATGTGTATTTGTCAAAAAATGCCTGTTTTTGTTTACTGGGTTGTACAGAAAAAATTATGACTTACCACATCAACCAAAATGCTGTTCTTGTGGACAAAAAAAAACAAAAGAATGATGAGAGAGGCTTACAGATAAATCATTGAAACACTAGTTCTCATATAATCACAGAAGCCAAGCAATATTGAAGTTTGTCAGTACCTAGATGGGGGACAACTTAGAAATACCAAGTGTCATTTGGACTTGCAGGTGATGCAATGTATAATGGCTTGGAATTGTTAACTGGAGAGCAGTGTTCTAATTCCAGTTGGGTTCATTATATTCACTTATGTGCAAATACCTTTGGGAAAGTATCTGTCTATATTTCTATAATGTAAATAGTGTGCCTTTGGGAAAGGTATAACTCTACCTCTTCTCCTCCAGCTATGGGTTAATTAGTAAGACTTGTATCACTAAACCATTATTATCTCCCCACAAAAAATTCTTATACCCTAAAATTATTTTCTGGTTTAGATAGTGTTGTGTCGTGGCGCAATAGTAAAAATAAGAAAATCAAGTCGAAGTTGGGTTAAGGAACAAGTGTATTTAACATCACAGATACAAAGGTAGGAAACGGGTACTACTCAGTTAGGCAGTGTAGTACTGTCGCTGCTACTACGGGTAGGTACTATTGACACTATATCTATAGTGAGAACCGGTGTAATTCTCTTGTGTTAGAGGCCGGTGTAACAGATAGCCTGCAGAGGGTTGATAAACTGGAGAAAATGAATTAATCAATAAAAAAAAAATGGATGAGGCTGGTATTGTAGAATATTGAACATGCTTTTATTATTTTAAGAAAGGTAAAAATATGATCAGATGAAAAAATCATTGTTGAATTTGATGGAGAAAATTCTGTGTATTATTAAATGCCTTAAAAATGGTTTGTGAAGATTTGTATTTGTGATTTACTGTATGGTGTATCACAGTAAAACCAGTTGAAGTTTGATAGTAATCAACACAATATATTAGTTGCAAATAATCAATGTTATTTGATGATTTAGATAGCCAGCAAGGGCAACCTGAGGTGGTGTAATGGTTAGCAAGCTTGCCTTGCTAGATCAATTACAACTGAGTAGTGAGTTTGATCCTCACTGGGTGCCCCATACTTTTGGCCTTGTGCCACATCTAAGCTACACTTGGAAAATCACTACAGATAGCCAGCAAATTCAACATATCCAAATCATCTGTTCAAAATCAGTTGCATCAGCTTCCTTAGTCACATTGATGCATAGTTTCCATATAAGTTCAAAAAAAAAAAAATATCCCTGAATTGAATTTCTGGCTGTAACTCATTATATAAATATTGAAAAATACTCTGTTTTAGAAAGACATTGTAACAAGTGATGAAAAGCTGATACTTTACAACAATGTAGAATATAAAGAAAGTATGCATATCAAGGTCACTTTGTTTATCTCTATCTAGATCAATGATTCTCAGCCGCCATGCCACAGTATACTAGAGTGATGTGAAATATTGTCATGGCATACATACAGGATATGATGGGTAAATTGTCACCATTTTATATTTTTAATTTCGCACATGTGCATTATTTGTTTTCGATTTTGTCAACTGCACAGTATAGTAGGGTCAGTTGGGCACCATCTGTGAAAAAAAGAGCACCATGATGCAATTCACTCTGCCACAAATTTGGAAATGGCATGTTGTACTGCTTGGCATTTATGCTGGAAGCTCCAATATGATACTGAATACAAATTCAGTGTTTGGGTGTCAATCTGAGGACAATGCAGAAGATTTAGAAAGAGTTGGATAAGTCTAATGGTGATTATAAAGGTATGGCAGCTTTGAAAACTCTCTCTGATCATTCTGATAAGAAAAGAACTCTTGAATTTGTTGGTGACAGCCTCAAACTCAGCATAGAGTGCCTTGAGGAGGTAGTGCTACCCTGGGTCAAGAGGGTGGCTGTTGGAAGACCCTATTTCTGACAACAGGACTTTACACCATGCCACACAAGCAGGAGAACTCAGTCATAGCTGTTAGACAATTTTTGTGACCATATCACCCCTTACATCTGGCCACCTAACTCCCCAGACTGTAACCTCCTTGATTATTATGTATGGGGTGCAGTTGTGTGAGAGACCAACAAAGCTCCTTTTAACACCAAAGACGAAGAAGTAAGGGTTACGTCAGCATTCACCAACTTAAACAAAGAAACCATCCAGAAGAGTTGCAGGAGATTCCAAAGTTGTCTGGAGGCCATGGTTGAAGCCAATGGCGATTTTATTGAATAAATTTATTCTTTAGTATTTCAAGATATTTTTGTGTAATTTTGGTAAATATATCTATTAAAATAAGATGTCAGAGTTATTTTTGTGTAATTTAGATGACAATTTATACATCACACTCTGTGTGTATATATATATATATATATATATATATATATATATATATATATATATATATATATATATATGTGTGTGTGTGTGTGTGGAAGTAGTAATGGTACAGTATTAGTATTTGAATAAATGAATAAGAATTAAACTTTTCTTTCAAATAATTCTTTTCATTATTCTTTGATTATGTTATTTTAAACATTCAATGGTACTTATTGATATATTTTGTATTTCAATACAAAAGGAAAGCAAAAATGGTTTATCAGTTTTATTGCAATTTTCTCCTTATTTATCTGAATTAGGCTTCTTGACCTTAAATAACATAAAAATTAAGAAGCGTAAAATACTATGTTCAACTGATTAAATGAGGGGTCTGCTTATCATACATTTGACCAAACATTGAAGAAATTGTGAAAAAACACCAGGCACAGGTTTCACACTAAATAAGCTGCACAAATAGTTGAATAGAAACATTAGAATAAAGTAAATCCCTGTTTTTTTAAATTTTTTAAAATCTATAGTTTTATTTCATAACATTTAAATGTATACTCTTTATAAATTTTGCTAAATGTGCCATGATATTTTCATTATCTTCTAGTTGTACTGTGGCTTAAAAAGGCTGAAAAACATTTTGATCTAGACCCTTAAACCAACTACCCTGTATAAAATTTTATCATGCATGGACAAGTACCTTTTTATGACCCTATAGCAACATTTACAAATTGATGGCATAGCGAAGGGTTCACCTCTTGGAATTACTCTAAATTCTATATGAAACATGTAGAAAATGAAATCTTCAATAATTCCACCAAAGCCCCCCTACATCCTTATAGTGATCACATCATCATATTAGCAAAAAGTTTAGATGAAATAAAAAGCATTAAAGAAACCTTTAAGAATAACTGTGTACTGCATTTACTTAAGAACACACTATTAATAACAAAATCCCTTTACTTGATGTCTTAATTGGTGCCAACATTAATATCTTTGCTACTTCTCTTTATAAAAAAAAAACACTAGCACAAACATGTCTCCACAACAATAAAAGCAAATGTCCTCACAGATACAAAATAGCTTTTATAAAAAACACGATTTACAGGAGAAAAATAATCTTTTCTTCTTATTCTGTAAAGAACTAATCAATATTAAACAAACTCTAATCACCAATAAATTCCCTAAACACATTGTCAATGAACAAGTAAAATTAACCCTGATGAAATTTAGAAAAGTAATAGAAGACATCACTTGAAGCTAATGAAAATAATCACACCATTAACTTATTCTATTATAACCATGTGCACCCTAATTATAAACAGGATGGAAAATCAATTAAAGATATAATTCGCCAATACATATCAATAAATAATCCTAAAAAACACGTTAGATTTATCTACTGTAAAAAACTTCTAATCTAAACATTTCCAATAACAAGATCACAAAAATCCCCACTATGTAAAAATAATGTTGTTTATGAATTCTTATATCCTCTTGGAGATTACATATCCAATATGCATAATAAAAAAAACAGCATTAAATTTTTACATTGGGCACACATACACCACACTCTCTTGTAGGTTGTCCTATCATCTATTAAAACTCAGTGCAATTCATGTACATATCAACCAACTAAAACACAACTGTTAATATTAGGCAAATATCATTGGATAATACCAAAATACTCTACAGCCCTCATATGCCATATTCAAAATCTAGAAAGGAATATCACAGATATCACATTGATTCTTGAAAATGACTGAGACATTTGAAAGTACTTGAACTAACAACAACATGAACTTTGGACAGTTTATCCGCAATTTTGTTCCAACATTTCATTTGAAAGATGGAAAAATACAAAAAAAAAATTTTTTTCCAATTTTATTAACAAAAGAGAGGTTTTCAAAAATAATAGAGGTTTTTAATTTTTGTACAGCATATCCTCTGTATTTTGACATTCCAGAAAATGACGAAATATATATTTTTTTGTTTGGGAATTGAAAAAATACAATGTACTACACTAGAGGGAACTGCAGACATTAGGAAACGTCTAAGATAAATGAACACAAAAAGAGATATAATATGGTGATCCTAGAAGCAAAATTTATTTGTAAGTTTCCTGAGAGTGAAAGCTAGTTAATTAAATGCCAGTTTAAACAATAGAAACAAACAAAAAACTTTCCAGGAACTTTTTTCAATCTATTTATTATGGTTCTTCTTTTCTTTTTCTTTCCCTACCCTGGAACGTCTTGGAGATAACGCTGAAGTATGTTTCTATATTACATTTATTTTCTAGCCATCAAGGGAAATAACTTAACATTTTCTCGATTATTTCCCTTTAAAAAAATATTTGCGTTAACAAAATGACAAGCCTGAAGAATGATTCTGACAGGCTGTGAAACTTCGAATCACAGAAACCATTTAGTTCTTTTACCTGTTACTTTCATTACCATCATTAAAAAATGTTTTTTATTACAGGCCCAAGCCCGTTTCATCCTGTAACTTGAACAGGTCAGTCAGCTATCACATTAGAGATTTGGTTTGATTTGTTTTGTTTTATGGTATATTAACCTCAATGGGTTATTTAATGCCAACAAAAGTTTTTATTGCTGCTAATATTTTGTTTTGTCAAAAATGTATTGCTGGTAATATTTTTCCTTCAAAAATGTATTGCTGGTAATATTTTTCTTTTTTCAAAAATGTATAGCTGGTAATATTTTTCTTTTTTCAAAAATGTATAGCTGGTAATATTTTTCTTTTTTCAAAAATGTATTGCTAGTAATATTTTTTTTTTTCAAAAACATATTGTTGGTAATATTTTTTTTCAAAAATGTATTGCTGGTAATAGTTATTTTTCTTCAAAAAATTTTTGCTGTTAATAACTTTTTACAAAGTATTTCTGGTATTAATACCTATTTTTACACTTGGTGTTTTTACCTCAGTTTCGGGGTTAACTATTTGCCCATAGTTGGGACCGTAACAGGTGTTACCACCCCAGTCAGGGTGAACCTGGGAACACCAACAATTAAGAGGTGGTTCTACACTCTTCAAAACCTCCTGATCAGAGGCTTTGCTGCTGGACGTAGTTTATTGTCTTATCCAGGATGCGGATGTAGTTTATCGTCATACCCAGGACGGCACATTAGAGAGAATAACACTGTATGATTGCTTATCAACATGAACATTTAATGAAAAATCCAGGACTGCAGGAGACATGATGGTTAAAAGACAACACATATGCATAATATGAGAGGTCATTTCCAACTCTAACCTTTTTAGCATAATTCATTAGATGATGAAATTGCATTAGGATAATATATGAGTAATTACAATGATTGATGTTTTTTATGGCTTATCAACACATTGAAGGTTATTTAAAGCTATAAATTATTTTTAGAATGTAAGAGTTTTTTGGTGATAATGATTTTATTGATACAAGTCTTACAAATTAACCCATAACTGGGGAGAGAAGAAGTGGATTTATATCTTTTTCAGGGTATTTATGTATAAGTGAATATAATGAACCTGACTGGAATTGGAACTTGGCTCTCTGGTTTCTAATTTCAAATTGTTATCCATTACACCACTCACACATCCAAGCTTACAGCACTTGGTATCTCCAAGCAGTTAATTATCTGGTTAATGACCAGGCTCAGCATTGCTTAACTTTGGTGATTGTACAAGAGCCAGTGTTTCAGTGTGATATGGTGGTAAGCCTGTACTTATGACAAGAACAATATGAAAATATATTCATTCTTATATAATTCTGTACACATATTTTTTGTCTTGTTGAATAAATGCTTTCTTCATATAAATCTATAATCATGCTTACTTCACACCTTTTTTTGTGTTAGTTGGGGCTATTTTCCAGTGTGTCAAGTCCAGCTATAATCCCATCCCGAGTAAGACGAAAAACTACATCTGCGTTGTGGGTAAGACAAAAAACTACATCTGCGTTGTGGGTAAGACTATAAACTACATCTGCATCCTGGGTAAGAGTATAAACTACATCTAATAGCAAAGCCTTTGATCAGGAGGTTTTGAGGAGTGTGGAACTACCTCTTAATTGCTGGTGTTCCCAGGTCCATCTTGACCTAGGATAGTAGCATCTGTTATAGTCCCAGCTATGGGCAAATAGTTAAAAAAAAAAAAAAAAAAAGGGGCCAAAACACTATGAAAGTATAAAAAATAGGTTTTAATACCAACAATACATTTTTGGAAAAAAAAATATTACCAGCAATAAAAATCTTGTCGGCATTAAATAACCCACTGAGATTGATATGCCGTAAAACAAAACAAACCAAACCAGCTATAATCTGTAAATTATAATAAAATGTAATAACAAACAATATCCAGTTTTTTATTATTCATCTTTATACATTCATTTTGTTCTCTTTTTTTACAGTTATGAAGAAATTTCAGCAGCTGTCTACAGTCGAAACATCACCAATCTCCCTCATCAGGACACTATTATTTATGGCTATCTACAATCCTTCAAGTATTTTGATTTCATGAAATCAGAAATTCTACAACACCAATTCCATTTTAAAGAAAAGTACAGGAACCTTGCGGAAGTGATGCTTCAACGAGCCATCACCACGCACAAGTCAAATGTCCAATCCCGTAATGGTTATCTGGTTGATATAGTTGTGGTTGGTATACATGTTAGACGAGGGGATTTTGTTCGGAGCCAATCACAGGGTTATGTACCAGCCCCCCTGCCTTATTTCTACCGTGCCATGAACTATTTTCATACAAGATACCCAAACGTCATGTTCTTTGTTTGTAGCAATGAGATTATTTGGTGCAAGAAATATCTGGATGATGATAACATTTTCTATTCCGACAGCGCCAGCGACTATGTAGATTTGGCTGCATTGTCTTTATGTAATCACACGATTATCTCATCAGGTTCGTATTCTTGGTGGGCTGGCTATCTCAGTAATGGCACTGTCATATATTACAAAGATTTTCCTCGACCTGGAAGCAGTCTCGATAAGTCTATGGCTCGAAAAGATTATTATCCTCAATCTTGGGTACCACTTTAATTTATGCTAATTCCTATCAGTCTATCTTTCTATTTAACATATATTTCCATGTATAAGATGACCTTTAAATCCCAAAAATCACCCTTAAAAATTGGGGGTCGTCTTATATTACAATTCTAAAAAAGAAACCTTAAATTCTGGGCGATGTTTGTCTGTAGGCTAACCTTGGCATCAGTGTGATAATCAATAACATACATGAAAAGATTCACATTATCAAATAAACTGATAATAAAAGTAATAAAAGCATTTCTACCTTATATATTACTGGTGTAACTTCATAATAAATTGCCTATTTGAAGAATAATTCCATATCAACGAAATCAACTTGTATCCATGCAATCTCAGCTGAGAAAATGTAAACATCGAATTATAATTGCATCCACAGTAGTGGAATGTACTATTATTATACATTATTGTACTGTTATTAGCGGTATTTTGTGATTATCAATGAAGTATATGTAAATGGCCATTAGTACACAAGGCTGTTTGTAACTGTTTAGTTACAAGAAAAGAAGAGGAAAAAGAAAAATCAGTATTTGCAAGAGATCACCTAATGAAACATAAAAAGAATAATAGTTACCCTTTGTAGGGAATGTGTGTAGTAAAGATATGACATAGAATCAGTTTTGTTATTTCCTTTATTTTGAATTTCTAAGGATATAGTAAGTAAACCATTTCTAATAACATCATCTTTATATAATCAATAAGCAGTCTTATACCAGAGGTATAAGATAAATTCATGAAGATTTGCTGTATTTGTTTGACCTTGTCTTATCTAAAGGTTTTCTTATGTATGGAAATATATATATATATATATATATATATATATATATATATGTGTGTGTGTGTGTGTGTGTGTGTGTGTGTGTGTGTATATATATATATATATATATATATATATATATATATATATAAAAGAGTGTTTAGCTTTTATATTATATGATAAAGTAGTAATTTATACAAAGAATTAATTAGCTATGTTAATGAGATTAATGGCGAAATCACTTCGCCAACAAGACTTAATAAGACATTAACTTACTATCAATTCCTTGAATAATACGATCTTTATATTTGAGTTGTACATTCGAGTTGTTGTCAGATGGAATTGACAAGTCTACACTACACATATTTCATCTTGGTGTTTTGCTTGTATATGGAAAAAAAAAATTGTGCCCTGAAGATGACAATTTGAAATTGTTGAAAGTACACAGCTTGTCAATTCCATCTGACAACAACTCAAATATACAACAACTCAAATGTAAGGATCGTATTATTCAAGGAATTGATAGTAAGTTAATGTCTCAATAAGTTTTGTTAGTGAAGTGATTTCACCATTAATTAAATTAATGTTGCTAATTAATTATTTGTATAAATTGTTTTATGATGTGTGTGTGTGTGTGTGTGTGTGTGTGTGTGTGTGTGTGTGTGTGTGTGTATATAATGAATTAATAGATTTTATTTAAATTCAGCATTATTTCTTATTATTTTAAAATATTTTATAATTTATTCTTTATCAAGACTCTTGAATGCACAGGCCGGTAAATGTAAATTTACACTGTTTAAAAAAAACATGGATGTCTACTCAAACACATCCATCCACAATATATAATGTTTAAAGTAATAAGAAATACATATACATATATATATATATATTTCTGTTAGTAACACTTGCATTAATTCTTGATTGCTGACAATTCTGTTCTTCCTGATTTTTTCCAATGCACAAGACAAATTTTAGATAAAAAACATTGCAAAATTCAATTTTTAATATTCAGTATTTTTTTTTCCCTTCCTCACCATCAGAAATGTTTATTTCAATAAAACCAAAAAAAAAAAAGAAAAAAATGACCAAAGACAAGTTGGAAAGTGCAGGAGTAGCAGTATAGTCAGTGGGAAGTGATATAAAAAGGAAAAGACATAACCTTGTTTATTTATAAAAATACAACTGTGATTATTGTTGTCTTGACTTCCTTTATCTGGACGGCTATTGCAAGAATTTACTATCATTATATATTTATTTTCACGTATTTATTTAATAAATCTCACTCATGATAGCACAGGTTACATAACCAAAAAACATTCAGATTTTTCCCTTTCAAGCCTTATATTGTAAATAAATTGAAATAAAAAGACTAATCCTCCTGCTCACTCTGAGTTTCAAAGAAATAACTCTGCTCTTCAGGAGCAAGACAAATCAATTCAATTTATTAACATCTATCATATATCTGACTTAAAAAAATATTGCATAAAATGTATGTTAATTTGAATTTTAAATTTATTCTTAAGTATGTTATTATATGGCATAATTCAATTTGATTAGATGTTTTAGATAATTTTTCCTTTATAAAAAGCAATTTGTATAAACATCTTTGATAACAATCTTAAATGTAGTAAATTGTTCTATTTAGAGTTTATTGAATTTTAGGCATTCTTCTATTTTCATGATATTCAAAATTACTTATTGGGTGCACATAATCATTTATATTTAATTTTTATTTTTTAAAATTCTTTTTAATTTTTATTTTTTAAACTTTTTATTTTATTTTTTTACATTATTGCTATTATATTTTTACTGTTATGAATAGGAATATTTATAAATAAATTATGAATTATAAATTCGGTTCTAACTATTTATAGATTATTACTTACATTTAATTTCTTAAGATATTAAGAATTTTTCATTATATTGTAATATTTAAAACTTGATTTTTATAATTTTTTATTCTGATTTTTTATAACAAATCAGGTGCATATTAATGTCTGCACTTGCCTTGTAATTCTTTTTATTTAACAGTTTTGATTTTTGATATTAATTATTTATATTCTAAGCATAGTCTGTAATTATTATTCTTATTGCAAGGTGATACCTTTTTTATGATATTCCATTTAATGTTGCTGAAGATATTTTTTTAGTTCACATATATATTTACAAAATGTAGTATTGTTAGCATATCTTTTTTCTTCAAAAGACACTTTATGATTATAATAATTTTGAGTTTTTTCTGTTGTTCCTATATAATTTTTTCTTTTGTATTAATATTATTTGTTACCATAGCTTTACATACTATATTATTAATTAAACGTTTATTTTCATTTATTATTGAAATTAATATCGTTTATATTGATCATTAAAGTTTTGTTTGTTACTTTTCAATGTTTTCCATGCAACTGTAAGTTAATATTATTCCTATCAACAATTTTTGATAATTTACTATTTATAAGGGAATGTTTATTGATTAACTTGAATATATATTTTCTTTTTTTTATTTTTATTTCATTGTTGTAATTGGTAATTTTGAATATTGTGTTAATACAAATTTGTTTAAGAATCAATAAACTATAAATAGTTAGTCATTGACTATGTTTAAAATTTTTTTTTATGCAAATTGCTTCTCATTGTCCTCTTGGGTGAAAAACCTAAAAACTGCTTGCCTTAAAAGTATTATCCTTTTAGGCAAAAAAAATAATCTTTGTTATATATATATTTTTTTAATTATAGAATATTACATTGGAACATGTATAAAACCACTACATAAATGCACTAATGTTTCGATGTGTATTATCACATCTCGTCAGTAAATTACCGCCTGATGAGATATGATAATACACATCGAAACATGAGTGCAGTTATGTAGTATTTTTATACATGTTCCAATGTAATATCCTATGATAAAAAATATTGTTTTATTATCTAATTGTATTGAGCCCTATTTTAAATTAATGTTATGAATGTTCGATTTTATATTTGATTTTTATATATATATTAACCATTAACATAAATCTGATGTTAAGATTTCTGTTTAAAACTGTTACACACTCATAACCACAAATTTAGTGCTGATCTATGCAAAATATAATTTTTTTCATTATATTTTATGATTAAATATGAAAGGATTCTTGGGCATATTTATATTTTCATTCTACATTGAAATTGTTAACATTGTTGGTCACAATTTTTGTCATCGACATGTCTTTATGCTATTTATCTATACTTGTATCTTGAAGTCGATGAAAAACTTGGATCGAGGCCACTTAACTGTTTCCAGTTTTTCTCTTTACTTCCTGTGATTATATCAACTGATTTTGTAAAGATTTTACTTTGAAAGTTTTTAATTTCTTATTGTCATTTGTGTATTCTAGCTAATAATAATAGTGGTAGTCTTAAGTTCTCAAATTCCTTAGATGAAGCATTAGCATTTTTAATTTTTGACAAATTTTCAATAAAAAACACAACAAAATAAGAGTCATACAAAAATAGTCAAAAATTAATAAAAAACCTGAACACATTGTATGTTTAGTTCAAGAACTGAAGACCAGTGCCTAAATTTTGACCAAATGGGCTATGATTGTGGAAATTTCCTTGGTAATTCAAAAATATTTGTATAAAAAATACCCAGACTTTCTTGTTCTCATAACCAACAAGTCTCAAGTATTTTCCGTTGTGTAAAGCCACTGGTTAACATATGAATACCTACAGAAATTACGATTTACTCGTCCGTTTTTGGTCTTAAGAAAGTGGAAGATTTTCTTTAAGTTTTTTTTTATATTTGCCAATTACAAAGAACTATACTTTTGATATTTATTGTGTTTTAATTGTAGTTGACAATATAAAAAACAGTTCACCAAAATAACCTTGAAATGTTTTGAGAGAATAACTTTTTGTTGTCTGTAGCTTTGTCAGGAAACGAACGTTGAAGTAAAAATAAATATTTTGAATAGCGTTAAAAATAAAATTATACTATTATTTATCTCCCTTAGATCTGATAAGCAGTCTTCGAATTTATCTCCCTTTACTCTTAGGTCACCTCAGATGTGGAATATTTCTATACAAAAATGAGATATGTTACTTGATTTTTAATTAAAGTATAATTATTAACTTTTTGTAATCTTTGTATTCAGTCTTATTTTTATTTAATTTTCTTAAAACATTTTTTATTCTGTGTTATTCATTCCATTGTTTTAAAATTATTTGTGGGAAAGAAACCGGATTATTATTTTTTTTTATTGTATGAGAACAAACAATGGAAATCCTTTCTTAGTTCATATCTTGCCTTATAATATTCTCACTATGCCATAAACTTTAAATTTACTGTTGTTCTTTACAAATGTTTTAAAAACTACAAAAAAGTTATTGGATAATTTATTTCTTTTTGCAAAAACATTCCAAGTATTTGAAAAATAAATTTTGATTGGAAATAACTATACAAGATAATTTTTTAATTAACTAAAATTATTCTTATTTAATATAAATTACTAACTAAAATATTCTTAAAAATGTAAAAGGAAATGAAATACATTTTTATTGTTGATTTTAAATTGTCTTTTGTTTAAATAAGCAATAAGTAAAATCTTATTTTAGATTTAACCTGACCAGATTTTTTTAAACAGTTAGGATGACTGACAATATCTTGCACAATAATTTTTTTTTTGTCTTGGATTTTCTTATTTTGACAATGATGAAGATAGTGAATGCATTGCCTGGAGTAGTTAATATGCTATTTTGTTGATATGATGTCAGACAAAAAATATCTCAAACCTCAGCCAATCATATATATATATATATATATATATATATATATATATATATATATATATATATATATAGTCACTTGTAATATACTTTAGGTACACATGTATGCATGCACCTTGGAACCATCTCTGTGTATTATGTTCTGGAAATTTGATTGACTGTAAATTTGGGGAATTTTTTTGCTTTAAAGATTTGTATGCTGGAGTAGGCCAACTTTGGCATAAGAATGAATTTCCACAGAATTTGATGAGGATTATACTCACTCTCAATGGCTTTTGAGAGCAGCATATTTAACTATTAAATTACAATGGATGAGCTTTGCGTGATCAGATGTTTTGATCTTTGCATGTGGATATTTGTAAGAATAAACCTACTTTAGAACAAGAATACTAGTAATTACTTGTGCAACTAATATACTAACCACTTTCTCTACAAAAGGTGATTTATGCCTTGTTAATTTGGTATTTAACAATTTTGCTCTAGCTTTTGCACAAATGACTTTCATTATTTATTCTATATTTACTAGTCCATGAGACCTTTGGTAAGCGCAATGTAATTTTTTTGTGGTGTGACAAAAATTTCTGAATAGTATTAACAAATAACTGGAATTATTTACATAAATAAATATTCCCATATTAATAACATGCACACATATGCATGCACATACATTAAGGTTAATGTAAGTCGTCAGATTATTATAATTGATTTAATATTACAGGTTGGCAGTCATCATCAGATGATCATGAAATTGGCAAAAATGTTTGATTTGTGTTTAAATATAATTTTCAGTTTATTCCTCAGCTAATGAGATTCCTTTTAAATTTCAAAATTCAGTTCTAGAGATATCATTTGCATTAAATTTGTGGTCCTTTTTAGATCCTGTTCCAAAGAGCAGAAGAAAATAAATAAATATATCATTTGTTAAATTTCATTTAAATTTTTATTTTATTTTGAGAAATTGAATCAATAAAATTAAGAAAATTATTTTCTGGTAGAAATTCATACTTTTGAAAAATTTGAATAGGTTGTTTGATTCATTTAAACATACAGTTTGAAGATGTAGGTTAAAAAAAAATTTAATTTGAAACATTTATACTTTTAGTGTAATTCCATGACAAAAGAAGTTAGTTCACTTTTTTTCCATATGATGTACAAAGATAAAAAAACTAGCTTAGATTCTGTTTCTATTAAAATGATTGTTTATATGACTAGTTTGATAGACATCTTGTTTTATCTTGTGACAAAATACTTTAACATTTTATATCAAAAAATGAATTTTATTTTCATGTTACATGAATCATTGAAATATAGCTTTAATTATTACTTGGAGTTGAAATGTAGAAATAAAATTAAAAAAAAATCATATAGAATTAATCTTGAGGGTCCTTAAAACTTGTAGAGTACTTTTTGTTTGTAACCAACATTTTAGTCTTGCAGAAAAAAAAATGTCTTAGTTGTTGTGCTCTCAGCATTAATGATAAAGAACATTTAGTAACAATGGTAAAATTAACTTTTCAACTGATTAGAAGTTGATAAAACAAGGAAAAGGTTATGGAGATTTGGTATTAGTCATGGTGATCCCTATAACCTTTGAACTCTCCTTGGTGATAGTCAAAACAAACTAGTAGCCTAGCCATATTTAGGAATTAATATGCTGAGTTAAGTATGGTACAAGGCTGACTATGAGGATAGATTTGAGAAGGCTTGTTTACATAGAAAATCATTCAAAAACTCTATATTAATCTGGGCTTTCACCACTGGCATGTGGGAATATTCATGACTATTATAGCCATGAGATTGGTTGAAATCATCATAGATAGAATTGATTTAACCAAGTCATAGGTGACAAAATTTGATTTGTAGCTGAGGTAGTTGCAAATGAATATTTCTTGTGATTGATTAATTAATAAAACATTAATTAACCAACAGGTCAATTATAACTGAACAAAGATTTAAATAATAGTAATTTATTTGAAATTAAAAAATTTCAAGGCAATGATTAAAATTATTTGATGTAATTGTGGTATATATTAATCCTTTAATGAGATTAGGCATTTAGTATAAGGTGGGTGTTTGCCTGCTTGTCAGGCAGACCAGTTTGTATGTCTAGTGAGTTTGTTCCTTACTGAGTGTTCTGTAATTGTGGTTCTATGCCATTTGTGTCAAGTTACATTTACATTAATTTACACTTGATGGTTGGGACAGTTGTGTAATTCCTACTCATGGTCAGGTCTTCAGCCCCAGAGCAAAGCCAATATTTTGAATACTGATTCTCAATGCAGACAGGACTTCTACACTGTGCAACACAGTCGTCCAAAATGTATTTGTCTCCTTTACTGTATTCAGCTTAGCTTAGTAAATTGATTAGATATTTGTGAATCTATGACTGACGTTTGAGAAGTACTCGTCTAGGAGAGAAAAAAAAAACTCTTTGTTCAAGATGTTTTGATTGATATTTTTCAACCACGATGTATTTTACATTATAAAATTGTTATTTCTAATAAATCACTTTTCTTTCTGATGTTTTATGTTTTATCAATTCTTGCCTTTTGTGGCCATCAAAAATATTTCTTTTAAAGTTTTTTTCTTTACTTCAAATCTCATTTCATGTCTGCAGCTAAAGTTTATGACTGTAAAATATATATATCTCCTATTTTTCTTCTTTTATATTTTATGTTTTTACAGAATATAGGTAATCATGGCTCTCCATGACTTCCTCACATATTGAGATAATGGGAATTCTGAGACATTATTTTAAATTGTGACTTGAAGACAGTGAAGATGTTTGCAGGATTTGGGAAGTAGAGGGAAATGAAACAATATCTGACTCTGCTGAACAAAAGTGCTTTAAGTTTGCCTCTAGAAATAACTCAGAATCCAATAGATTAAAATCATAAGTCATGAGAACCATTCCTTCAGAGCATTTATTATTCATATCTTTATAGATACTATTCAGCTTTAACTTTTGTTTTTGATGGTGGACATAAATATTGAGATTATTACAATTTTCAGCCATTATTTTAGACAGGGCCTCAAAGTTACTGACACTATTTACAGAATTTGGGAAGTGGAAGGAAATTAAATAATATCTGACCATACTGGTCAAAACTAGCTTAAGCATTTTAAAGGTGGTGACTTGTCTTTTGGTATAAATCCCAGAAGTATTAATCATTGATTCTTTTTCTTCTATGTGCTGTGTCTCTTCAGGATGTACGCGATGATGGATCTCCACAATTTCCTGTCCTTTGTAGCTCTTAATAAAGTTTGTCTTTGATGCTTTAAAACACAGGAGAGGAGGACATGACCATTAGTGTTTGAAAACCATTGGAAATGCAGAAATCATTGAAAGGTTTAATATTTTATTGCATAAGCTTAAAAAATATATATAGTTAATTCAAAGATGAAAATAGTTTTCAATCACCCTAATATTTTTATTAGTTGTTTGTGCTTTTACCAAATTTGTTTGGGAATTGAGACTACTGGAAGTTAAAGGATTATTAATCATTCTCAGATTTTCTTGCAGAAAAGCCTTATTGTCCTTGGTTTGTATATAATTATCATTTATCTATACCTTTTTTTATTTCAGCTGTTATAATGACAGATACAAATATTTTGATTCTGGAAGTTTGAAAGAATTATTTTAAACTGGACCTCAAAGGACACATACATGGTTTTGAACTTGCTCTAGAGTAGGCACCCTACAACCTCCTTTCCTACAGACAAAACATCATGAAGTTTTTGCTACTTTATTGCTATTTGTATTGGATTTGTTCTGATGAGTTACATTCCTTGTTTCTACCAACACTGACCTTTGCAACTGGGATGTACCATGCCATGGTGCTTATCTCATAAGCCATTGTTAGAAAGTTCATACTATCATATTTAATTGAAAGTTTTATGCTTGTTCAATGACAAGGGTGAATTATCTTCATTGCCTTTGTATTCAATTAGAAAAATGTAAGTTTTACTCAGACAGCTTCTTGCTAAGAACTGTTGCTTTTGGATATCAGGACATGCTTTCTAAATGTTTCTACCTTACTTTTTTTGCTTTTTTTTGCTTTTAAATTTGTAAAGAATTCCTATCATTGAACAAGCATAAAACTTTTAATTAAATGTGATAGTATGAACTTTCTAACAATGGCTTATGAGATAAGCACCATACATTGGCATGGATTTAAACTTGAATGGGTAAGTTACTTTGCAGCATTTTTTGGAATAAATGGGTTGCCCCTATTTCCTCTCCAAGTAACATACAACAGGTTGTACTGGGTTACATGATACCAGCAGCAAAAACCTGACTTCATGAAGTAAATGTGTTCATGCCTTTTCTAAGAACGTTAGATTTTGAACTCATTTTTGCTGATTATGGTTCAACTCTGCACTCCGCCCCAATGTTTGGATTAGTGATCCCTTCATTTACAATGAGTTGATAAGCAGTCTTTTTATTGGAGTCATTTTGTATATACAACACATATTTCTGTGGTTATGTTCAAAGTCTACTCAGCAGAGGCTAGAAACAATGTATAATACCAAACCCTATATATATTATTTTTTTTTAATACATGCAAGATGGCTGCCACCTTTTTGGGTATGACCATCACAAAATATTGTAAGATTTAGTTGTGCTTTGAACGGATATAGTACTTTAAAATAGATGACCTACTTTTAAAACTTTTGACACAATGTTGACAGAATTCAGACGCATTTTGTTATCATTAACCATATTTTTGTAGATGTTTTTACATCTGACTTGCAAACTCTTCCACAAATGTGTCATGAATTGTTAATATTTAAAGTCATTTCATAATTGGTCAATGTTCTAGTACAATGACTTTGCATATGACTCAATTTTCCTGTTTTACTCAAGCAAAGCCCCTATCTTAGATGTGATCAATTTTGTTACCTATATGGTCCAGTTAATTCCATATGATTTTTCTTGGTCACTTTCATATGGTGTAATGGTTAACAAGTTTGTCTTGCTAGATAATTTTTTTTTACAGTAAGTTTCACCCTGTACAAGGCCCAAGTAAATAGTAAGTTCGATCCACACAGTGTGCTCCATAATTTTGGCCTTGTACCACAGCTAAGCTACATTTAGAAAATCACCATCATGACCTTTTCATTTTGATAATTCTCAAAAAGTTCTATACATACATACATGATGGTTGTGAACTCATTTAACAAGTAAGACCATCACTGACATGTTTGATCTGTAGTTTTAGTTCTCATGTGAATGACAATGGCTCTTGGAGCCAACAACTAAGTTGCAATGCTTATTGCAGATATGGCAAACTAAATTCTGTAAAGGGCCTGGCCTTTTTTGTAAATTCTGTTCATGTGACAGCTGATATCACAGGGGCTTCTGCATGTCGTCGGATATACTCTGAATGTTAAGTTATTCCTTATGTAGTATGGATTGTAATTTGTCAAAGGTCTACAAACATGACTCTTCTTGTAGCTAGTTTAATTTATAAATTAGGTACAATAACTAATAATTAACAACAATAACTTTTAATAAAATATAACCATGAAAACAATATAATGTAATATAAGTTAAGCAATACACTATTTACATTATTCGGACTATTGTCCTCATCTTTGCCGCCATATTTATTACAACGTTTCGGCCGTTGTAATATCCGGCCTTCTTCAGGTGGTTGGAATGTTGAACTAAATCCTTTATTTCACTCACATGGCACAGTGGATAAAGGCGTTAGTTAGATCCAGTGACAGGACCCAAAGAGTGTGAGGTCAATACCTGGTTAAGGCAGTGGAGAACTTGGAGAGGGGAATTAACAGGAGATAACTGATAACTGACATCCATTAAACATGGCATGTGGAACTAGAACAGTCTACCCCAGTGAGCGAAATAAAGGGTTCAGTTTGACATTCCAACCACCTGAAGAAGGCCGGAGCGTACAAATTTTCAAAGTTTCCTTTTCCTAAACTGGCTACTAGCCAAGGCTAGAGAGCTTGTCTACCCTGGTGTGTAATCCATAGTTTGAGTGGGGTGAAAGAAGAGATGGATTCATACCTTTTTCAAAAGCAAAACGAAAATTCACATGACTTGAACACTTCCAACAGCAGCAACAATAAAAATGAGTAGAGGAGAAAACACTAATAAAATCAAGATGCTGACATTCCACACAACTTCAAACAAAGGGTTAGGAAGGAAACTGCCGTCAATACTAGAAAGAGTGGTAACAGTGAACTTGAGAAACATTGAAAAACTTTTCAGAGAAAGATTTTGTAAATTTCAATTGACAGTAACATTAAGTGTTCCATTAACAAATGTCAATTATTTCCTGTATGGAAATGGTTAATCTCTATTATAATTAGTCTGAAAGCAAGTAAATTGGATTTTGAACTCTAATTGCCAGGTTCACTTTCTGTGATGATAAATGTTAAGACATCTGGCCATATGAGCAAATACAAAAAAGCTAATATTTGAATGATTATTTTAAAGTTGAGAAAGCTTTTCCAACTTGAAAGATTGACACAACAGTCTCCCTTCGTGCATTTACCACTTTTATTTGCCTTTGTGTCAAACTAAACTTTCTATATAATAAATGTGAATGTCAGTGTGTCATTGTATCACACCTTTTCAACTTTACTCCTAGAGTCCGTAGCCAATGGTAGGAATCAAAGATTTCAAGAGCGGATTCACTCAACAACAGGTCCCGGTAGAAACGGGTTCTCTCTTTTTTCCATAGTCTATACTAGGGGTCGGCACCCCGGCCACATCCGGCACGCGAAGGATTTTTGTCCGGCCCGCCAACTTTAACACCTGGACACAAATTATTTAATTAACTTGTGAAGCAAGTGCCAGAAACATATCTGTTGCAGTTGATCAACTTACAATGCAACGAATTTTTAAAATCAAAATGTAATTGCGAATTCACTGCTGACTTCTACAAGAAATGTTTTGCCAAGCGGAAAATATAAAAGCCTTTTGAATGGTATCATTATTTGAAAGTATATATGCTTGTGAACAACTTTTTCGAATATGAAACATGCTAAAATCGTTTTTTTGTGATGACCACCTGGATGATGTTTTGTTCCTGTTGCCGACAATTATTTCACCTGATGAGGAAGAGTTATCGAACTATAAGCAGAAACAAGTGTCTCATTAAATAATTTGCCATTTTTAACTATATTTCATTTGTAATAAGGAATTTGAATTTTTTGTTGTGTTAGTTGTTATCCTGTTATTCCTGCAGTAAAATAAGGAAACTTGTTTAAATAATATAACATTAACTTCATTGCTTTTTCTTTAAACTTCCAGACCAAAACAGACATCTGGACATAGCGGTCAGGGGTTTAGACAATTATAGTAAATTTGATAAAATGGCCCTCCTCCAAGACACTGCATAGCTTTTTGGCCCTATCACTCCAAAAGGTTGCCGACCCCTGGTCTATATTTTACTATATGGATATAATTTCGGAATAAAGCACTTTTCTTGCATACAAAAATACCAAAATTAATCTGCATTACATTGCACATTATCATGTTGAAAGGAAAATAATTTGAGAAAAATGCTTTAAAATCTTTTATTCATAATTTTTCACTTTAAAAAATAGCCACTTGACTGTCATCATAGTCTTCAGCTTTTTTTGCCTCACTCTGTTGTCATCAGCACTGTGATTTTTCTAAGCCATGTTTTAACGAAAGGAGGTGGCATCCCATAATTCCAAAGGGAGATCAATAAGATTAATTGTCATCAAGTTTGTTGCATTTTTCACTGTAAGCCGGCTTCTTTTATCTGAATATATAATATTCATTCTTGAAAAACCTCTTTCTGCCTCGGAAGAGAATTGATAGCATTTGTATTGATAATAGTTTTCGCTTTTTGTACACTTTGAAGAATTACAGGATTATGAAGATTTTTCAGGACATTTTCCAAATAGTCATGAAAAACATTAATGTGAATGTTGTGATGAAAATTTATACTTAAACCATTCAGCTTTTCTTCTGAAGCTTTCCATGGAATAACTATTTCAGCAGTTTAAATTTATATTAACCTTCATTCGATCACCTGAATTTACATCCCCAACCGATTGATTGACTACAATGTGTGGACAATCTAAAATTAGCAGTTCAGTTTGCTGCTAGCAGCATATCATACCATTTTGAAATCAGGTCGACTCCTTGAGCAAATTAAAAACATTCCGGGCTGGATCCGGACCCGCAATCCTGAAATTTTGGATTCCCAAGTTTTTATTACTGCCATTGTTTTTCGGAGATTTTTTGTGACAATTTTTTTTGTACGATAACAACTTTTATAACTTGTAAATATATTTGGAATTAATTGTGAAATCCAGTGAAAGTTACCCGTGAAATAAAAATAATTGTACGGAAAAGAAGGACCTACGTACATCAAATTGTCTTTAAATTCAGTGGCGGCAGAAGAATTATTGTTGAAGTTTTTAAAAGATAAGCTTAAATTTTAATGCAATACTTAAATGCAGCGATCAATATTGAGATCTTCTGTAGTTCATTTTTAACTATCGCATCTACTCCTCACTACCTATTTTGATGAAGGCCAAAATCAAGAGCCCTACACGGGAGCTAGTTTAAATGCCACTCGATAGAGCTGTTTTTTAAGCTAGTTGTAAATATATCTTTGTTGGAATTAGTAATGGAACCGCATTACATATAACTGTATTTTTGTTCTTCAAGCAACAAAACACACATCCACAGAAATAAAAGCAGTCTTTTTTGGCAAAGGTTGCAAAAAGAGGTGATTAAACTTGTGGGGATTACCCCACCTTGTCTACCATGATGTCAATTCTCTTTTTGCCTTGAGATGTAGTAGCAACTTCAAGGGCAGGCCAGCTGCTTAATTTCACACAATCACGTGGCACCTCTCTCACTCACACACTATGGCTAAGTATATGAATGTTTTCTTTTTTTTGTGTTAGCTTATGAGAAATAAAGGACATGATTATCTGCCCTTGACAGTTTAAGGTTAGCCAATCAGCTTACAGTTGCTGGTTGACGCACTTTTCTACCTCTTTTTGAAGAACACTCACTTTTGGTAAGACCTACGAAATGAACTTTTGCAGAACCATCCTGCTCTACACTGTTATTACCACAGAATCCGTAGACGACGAAACATCGTCTTTTCTTCAGCAGATAAGTTTGGTCGGAGACACCATTAAGTTTGTAAGAAGTCTGTCGCGTTCTATTCTTTATTTATTACAACGTCTGCATCCACCACGAGGCCCACTTCAACTTTCTATATTTTGCAAAAAACTTAATGCTTAAAAACTTAATAAGTTGTATATACGAAAATATAATTCCCCTCCTCTTCTTTTGGGAGTTATGCTCTTGTATATGAAAACTCGCGTATTTCTTGAATTCATTTCTGTCGAAAGTTATAGGTCTCTTCTTGTTACATAGTAATCTGCTCACCACCATTACATACGCACAGCATATAGAAATCATGCGACAAGCATTCATTGATTAATCTACTCAAAACTAGCTCGCTGATTGGTCAGTTCCGACCAATCAAAACGCCTGCACGTGACAAATCTGTTTTCCTGCTCAATATTCTCTGAGCCTCCCACGTGATACACAGCCATATATAAACAAAACACGTGTAAGCTCCCTCGTGTTTTCACTTCATTCATCTTTCTCCTTCCTGCCAAGATGTAATCTTTGCGGTCAGACGTTAAAGACCATTACCAACATTCACGCAAGTACGAACTCTAAAATCTCTTCTGAACTCTTACCAAGGTTTACAATTCCTAACATGCTAAAGGAACTTTATTCTTCTAAACTACAGTTTAATAATTACTTCATCTTTATGAGCTCAGGTACAAATATTTCCAAATCTAAAAGACATAACTCTATCACACCTTCAGCTTTTATGCTTGTACACCGAACACGAATAAATTCAATTGTTATGTTTTGAAATCATTACATTCTGTTTTGTATTTTATACTATGTGCTATTTACGTCAAATATAAATTGCATTGCGTCCACGCATTGTCCTTAATCCCGCCTTTTCTAGCCAAAGTTAAATGTTTGTAGTACACACCCTTACATAATGGTGAAAACCCGCTACAGTAGCACCACTCTGCTACAAACTCTTATCGTCAAGTACTTATTTATTACAACGTTTCGGCCGTTGTACTCTCTGGCCTTTTTCAGGTGGTTGGAATGTCGAACAGAACCCTTTATTTTGCTCACCGGGGTAGACTGTTCTAGTCCCACGTGTCATGGATGTCAGTTATCAGTTATCTCCTGTTATTTCCCCTCTCCAATTTCTCCACCGCCTTAACCAGGTTATTGAACTCACACTCTTTGGGTCCTGCCACTGAAGCTAACGCCTTTATCCACTGTGCCATGTGTCCTTGAGGATATCTGTGTATGAATTTCTGGGAATTATAAACCTAATGTCTTCAGCAATCTTTTTTTTACCAGTGCTCATATTGCAAATTTTGCTGTTATCATTGCAAAAAATTGCAATATGAGCATTGGTAAAAAATGATTGTATGTCCCCAAGACTTAAGGTGGGGGGGGATTATTGAGTCTAGTACTGAGAAATATGAGAAAGGAAGACATTTTATTTCAAATTTCAATAACTAATAACATTCTTTGATCCGATGCCCCCCCCCAATGTGGATGCCCCGGTCCTTCGCACCCTCTGCTCCTTTATTCTGTCTATTCAATGAAAAACAAGCTTTATAACCAGCCAGGAATGCTCATGCCTTTTTTTTTTTTAATGTAATATCTGTTTCCATGAAGTTATAACAATTCTCTTTCCATAGCCATAATAATTAAACAACAAAAAAAATCGTGTTTCTTGCTTCAGTAAACTTGTTTGTTACCAACAAATTTTAGGTATTAGCTTCATAGTTTACTTTATTCATTCATATAAAACTCCTAAAAAATTATTTTTAACACAACGTTTTGGCTGGTTGGTTCTTTCTTCAGCATTCCAGCGTAAAATATAAATTTTAGTTCACATTTATTTTTATTTTTATTTTAAAGTAATATCAAAAAGCATTTGTTGAGCTTACAAAAACATTTAATATTTATTTTTGTTTTATTTTTTTGTTTTAACTGTTTTTTGCTTGTTCTTTCTCGGCGAATGGTGGCAAAAGTTCAGGTAAACCAAATTATGAAAACACTTCTTTTAAAATCTTTCAACTCTTTATACTTTTTAGCGGTTGCATGATTTTAAAACAAATTTATAAATGTTTGATAACTCATATAAAAGAACAAAGAAATCTATATACAAAAATGTAAATAATGAGAAAAGAAGAAAAAACAAAACAAAAAACGAAAACAATCAAGCAAAAATATGGACACACACACACACAAAAAAAATTGTGTGTAGTCCCTATTAAGAGAAGTTATCTCCCTTCGTATAAAATACTCATTGATAGATATGACGATTTGAATTTTTATACAAATATACACGTATTTTCATTCAGGTGTTGTTAGAAAATAGCAGTTTGTAGAAAGTAGTAGGAAATCGCCCGATTATATTTCTGTTCACCTTTATTTTTCTTCTTATAAACAATGTTATTTTATTTTACAATATTATTTTTCCTTTTCAATATATTTCTTTTCAGTTGCATCATTGTTTATTCTTTCTTTCAAGAACGAATGGTAAAGGAATTTTGTTTAAATGTATTTTGTAAATCTTAGTAAAAGTTTTTCCTGTGTTTTATACACGCGATACAGCGGATCAAATTATTTTTTTTAAAATTTAATTTTTATTTTTGAGGAATCAGGATTGCTCATCCAAATTGAGTGAAATTAGTTGAACTGTACACTTTTCCAAAAAGAAAGCAGGAACGAAAGAACACAACATTTCATTCTGAAAATAAATTGATTTTGGTGGTATAAAACACAGAGATCTTATATGAGGAGAGAGATTGAATGAGAGAGAAGGAAGGATATATTATATATATATATATATATATATATATATATATATATATATATATATATATATATATATATATATATATATAAGCTATTTCCCTGTATAATATTATTAGCAGTAATTTAAACTGTGCTAAACCTGAAATCTTCGGTAACTGAATTGGTTAACAGCACGTCAGACCAAATAACGGTTACGTATGGCATACAGGTTCGATTCCTGTCGGAGGACGTATATTTTCTAACAGATTTCTCAAATATTTGGACCGGTAAATCTAATTAATACTGTTTAATTAAAACAGAGCATTTACTCAAATAAGTTGTATCCATAACAATAATGTATAAACAGAAAATATTTGTCGGATATAATCCATTATATATTTTTTAAAATTTATTTTATATATATATATATATATATATATATATATATATATATATATATATATATATATATAGAGAGAGAGAGAGACAGAGACAGATTTTAATCTATATAAAGATTTTGTCTGACCTTTTTCTATCTCTTACCTCTCTCTGTCTCTATATGTATATCATCTGGTATATGTATATGTATATGTATATATATATATATATATATATATATATATATATATATATATATATATATATATATATATATATATATATCATCTGGTATATATATATATATATATATATTAGTAAACTACCAAGTCCAAAATGACCTAATATGGAGTATAGACCTATTTCAACTGACGAAAACTTCTTCGTCGTCCTTTTTTTTAACCCCGGTATATAGACAGAGTTCGTGTCGGAATTAGAAATTTAACTGTGACAGATTTTTCGAATGCTGTCACAGTTAGATTGAGAGTGAGGGAGAAAGATTTTTATCTCTATATAGATTTTGTTTGATATTTTTCTATCTCTGTCTCTAGCTATGTATATCGATATATATATATATATATATATATATATATATAAAAAGCGTCAGTAAGAAAAAGGTTTACTGTTTTATATATATATATATATATATATATATATATATATATATATATATAACGACAACAGTAAAACTTTTTCTTACCGACGCTTTTCAGTGTTTTGTTCTTCTTTCAAGGAAAATGGAATGATTTTATTTTGAAACAAGTATTTATAAACAGATTTAAAAATGTCGTTTGACTTTCAAAACTTAAATTTAAGAACGCTCATAAATATTCTTCAGGCGAGATGTGAAAATCACGGTAAACTATGGAAGATGCTAAGTGATGTAATTTTATGCCTAATAAACGAAAATGAGTAAATGTGGTTATTGAATTTTTAAAAATCTAAATTCTAGTTTGAAAAATTAATTTGCTAAAGTCCATTCGAGGATGAAACGCATTGTTAAGAAAAGTTTTCCTTTTGTCTTTATTTATATTGTCTTTTTACAATTGTTACAATTATTGTCTAAATTTTTACAATTTTTTTTTCACTTTTCATACAGTTTATAAGATAGATTTTGTCTATCGATATAAATTTATCTATCTAATATATATATATATATATATATATATATATATGTATTATGAATTAACTGATTTAAAAATATGATTTCATCGCTACACAGGAATTACTATGTTTCAAAATTTTGTAATTCGCTTGAATTTGAAACAGAACTAATGCTTTTAATTTAATATAATTGAATTTGAAGTTTTTGGTTTCTGATTTTGAAACATAGTAATTCCTGTGTAGCGATGAAACCATATTTTTAAATCAGTTAATTTATAATATTTATACTCTGTAAATTTACATTGAGCACTGTTTTGTAAAAATAAAAATATCAATAAGAACACCGGATTCATTTCTTACTTTTCTTCTTTTTTTATACTAATATATATATATATATATAAACAAAACAGCTGTCTGGAATTCGAATTGTAAAAGAATTGAATTCTATATTAGGACGTGAAAAGTCTTTATCTGTCAAGTTTTAATGGTCCCTCTGAAGAGCTACAGTCAGCACTATAAACAGAGATGCCTGTGATTTCGTTTGAGCATATATGTGATTTACAGTTTTAATGCGCACATTATGTATATAAAACTTTATATAGATGTGCGCGTTCGCCCGATTCTTTATATGTATGTACGCCGTGAATATAGGCAAAACTAAATTACCTATATTTCTGACTGCTAAACTTTTCATGAATTTGGACACTTTTGAAGTTGCAAGAAGAATGTCGAATAATGTTTATATACAAATAGTTTGTCTTTGCCGGTCAAGTGGCCATTGAATTTAATGCTAGATTATTAAATCTATTTGCTGGGCTGGTCATTTAATGTTTTCTTTTGCGGTAATAATAAACTTAGTAAAAATGATCTCATAATGATGATTTATGTAGATCGTAAGTGTATTATTGTGCACTTATCTATCTGTTTATCTGCGTCTGTTTCTTTTTTATCTATCTATCTATCTATCTATCTATCTATCTATCTATCTATCTATCTATCTATCTATCTGTGAATGTGCTTAATGTTTATTTTGTTTTATTTTTTTTTGTTTAATGTCGAGAATAAGGCGAGTATAAGATGTCAGTTTTCAGAGAAGTGCACAATTCAGATATCAAAGATCTTTTCACAAAATTTGGTCTCCGTACCCATAAGCGTCTCTCGCACAAATGCTCACCAATTTCAAAATGTTTATTCTGGTGGTGTGCTATTGTCTTTCGGATTATTTTCATTATCCACATCTACTTCTGTTTTCTCTGAATCTGGTTCCTCTACATCAGTGAACTTTGAATCAGAAGTTTGAGTCTCATCCTCCATCGACAAGGTACAGTTGTCGATGGCGTAAGTGCTTTCTGAATTGTCACTTTTCTCGATAAGAGGTGGTATCGGCTTGATGCTGTCGAAGACATTCTTGGAGAAGATGGGTGGCTCTGAGCGTACCGAACGATTGTCCTCTATGATGTCATGGTCGTAAGAGAAATTATGATACACTGATCCACCTTGGCTCGATGTATTGATACTCTGATTCTCTGGGACTACCGATAACGGTGATGCATGTTTCGTATTGGGTGTCGGATCGGTCGCTGCCGACCAGCCGCGTTCCGGGGATGAATTATTGGATAAAGAACTGCCACGGTGTCGACGGAAGTAACGCATGCGGTCAGAAGAACCTGTTTCGCTTGGTGAGCGACCTGGATAATTTCGGTCGCCATTCCAAGAGAGAGCCCGGCTACTGAAGTGATGAGCTTCTAGCATTCGGCTGGTACGTCGATGTTTCAATCGAATATGGTGCCGGATATCTGTGAATTCATCATGCGTTAAATTGCGGTCGTAATGGGCGCTATGGAAAAGCTAGTAAAGAGAAGAAAGAAACTGATAAATACTTTAACTTTTTTTTTCTTTATTATTTATTTATATAGGATAAACGAAAAGTTATTGAATATTTCTGTAAAGTTTTCTTTAGAAATAGTTGGTATTTTTGCTAGTTTATTTTAAAATTTCTTTGTAATGATTTTCAGTGGTATTAGTTATTAGTTATTAGTATTAGTTATGTATTAGCATTATTTATTGTTCAAAGGAATAAAAATAGACGACATTTTAGAATTTTAATCATGAATATTTTTTTCAAACGGTTATTGTTATTAAAACCAGTTGGTCACAAAATTTTGACTTTAAATAAATGAAAAATAAATTATAAAAATAATAATAGTCAACAAGTTCTGATTTAATTTTTATAGCGTAAAATTGTTTATAACAATAAATTTAAAACAAATCAAATTGTTTTAATTTCTATAACTTCTTAGTGTTATCAGTCTATTAATTCTTATAGAAAAATTCGTAAAATGATCCCGATACCGAACGGCCTTTGTATTAAGAAAAAAAAAAAAACTTCAGTAACTATTAGCCAGTTTATGTGAAAGAAGCAAAGGCGATTTATGTGGTTATCTGCAAAATAGATTATGAAAAAAGAAAAGTAATGTGTGCAGTTCTTATAGGAAATAAACCCTATTTCAACACAATTAGATACTTGTGCGGATCTATTACGCACGAACATACATACATACAAAAATACAAATCACATACAACGCCAAGCATTCATTGTTTAATTAATCACCACTACGTTATAATGGGCAATTTACAAATCGCAGTAATGCGAGAATTTTGTAATCGCTCTATTTTTATGTAGTCAATTTTGTGAACTTTTTGGAGAAGCGGTTCACAGAAACTTTCTTAAGTCTCTCCAAAGCTCGATCGCTGATTGGTCGATGCCAACCAATCAGATCGTTTGCACGTGAAGAATAATTTTTCCCGCGCAACGATTTGGAGCCTATATTCGCTTATTTAAAGCAACATTTTTCTAATCCCAATTAGTGAGAATTCAACTGCCAAACGAATCCACGACATTTGAAACCATGCGCCAACTTTCTCACTCACACACACCACTCACATGCTGAACATACCTTGTATACACTCACATAAACTCTTCTTACACAGCAATATCTTTCAAGAACAATCATTACAAGAGACTCATGAACATTCTTCCAGTGAACTTTGAACTAAATGACTATTTCTCATTGAACACTAAAATAACAGTTAAAGAGAGACAACTGTTGGTTAATTCAACCTTTTCTTACTTAAATGCATGCTTTCCTTCACATCGTTGTTTGATATTGTACATCTTGTTAAATACATATTTTATGTGTAACAATGTCTTTTGGTTATCCTTTTTTTGTGTGAGTCTTGTTTCCTAATCTAAAGTTAAGTTAATGTGGTGAAGTCCACTACATACTCACATACACGCCCAAACTTTATTTTTTATCCAATAACAAACAATATTTACAAACATGCCAAAAAAGATTTCACACTACAACGTATACCGTTTAAATCAAAGTGTCTATTGGTTAAAATTTAACATTACCGTCTAAAATATTTGGCCAATCAGAGAAAACTGAAACTTTTTTTTATCAAGATGCGACTGCCTTTAAGCTGTTCAAACGCAAGAGAAGACGTGGCTGCATAGCTACCCGCCTTTAGCGCATCTTGAAAGAAACATGTGTCGGTGATATCAAACAAATGATCTCCAAAAATAACAACTCGGATGGTCAGTGAATCTTTGATGACGATCAAAATCCTTTCTAAACAAAACTATTTTCTGTGAACCCAAAGACTTTAACTCAACTAAAGACTATTTTTTTTTACTTCTTTTTAACTGTTTTGAAGTCATGTACATATGTCATTAAATATAAAATATTTATTTAATAGGCATAAACTATTTTCTTTATTATTATTTAATTATTGTTTGGAATTCGAACGTTTGAATTTTTAATATAAAAAAAAACATAGACGACCGAATTTCATAGACGTTCAACGATTATCTCATTTAAATTTTATTGTAAAAATGAGTAAAAGTTTTTCTTAAAATTGTTTTGTTTTAGAAATAATATAAGTTTCAATATCGTAATATTATGCGATTAAATATATATATATATATATATATATATATATATATATATATATATATATATATATATATTATATAGTTTAGTCAATTATCGCGATTTGACATATTTAATGCAAGTTTCATGTAAAATCAAGAGATACAGGGCTTTTATAGAGACACGTATTCCTTGATCTTGAGATATATAATCAAGTGGTAAATAAATCGTATGCTCGTTGCTTTTATACCGCAATTTACCTCAAGTATGAATTATCCAAGATCAAAATAAATCAACAATCTTTCGGTTGTCCTACAAATGTTCAGTACTCTCATATTTTTGTCTAAATTTCTGAGATGAAGAGTTATCATTATTTACATTATTTACACACAGACTATTGTCCTTATCTTTATTGTTATTATCACAACGCTTCGACCGTTATGCCTTCATCAGCTGTATATCGATCCGGGTAACGTGGATAATGAGAGGAAAGAAATTAAAATCAGGCATTTGAAGCAGTGGATCTACCCCCGGTCGATTAAATAAAGGGTTCCTTTTGAAATCCCATGTAGTTTATTCGGATCGACATACACCTGATGATGGTCGAAGGGCACAACGACCGAAATGTTGTGATAACAGACCGCATGTAAATAATTTAAATAATATAATTTTTGTCCGGATTAAAAAAAAAATTATCCGGCCGTTAGTTCATTTTATCGTTTCAGGAAGCATCCAATGCCTCCTGCCATGCTTTATTTTTTACAAGAATCAGATTAGAATATAAAATGGAGTATTATTGTCATATCCAAGCTAGAACGGCTCAGGCTTAAAAATGGTAAAAAATCGTTTACGCAGCCACATGTGGAGGAAGACTTATTCGCCACTCTGCAACACTTTTCCAACAGATGCAATGTTGCAATCTCGTCGCTACTCTACCGTTATTTCCATGCCAAATGATCGGACAATCTATTTACTCCCACCAGTTCTGACCTTTACTGCTATGACACGTCATGCTACTTTCACGGAGTCGAATCAGCCTAACTTCCACCGTGTTTTAAATGCAAGGAGACAAATTACTCCCAGACAGCCTTTCCTCCAAGAACTGCTACTTTGTGGAACAGATTCCCGCCTGTCTTCTTCCCTGACCACTTTACTGTTGATCTTTTCAATTCAAGGATCTATATTGTCATTTAGACTCTTTATTCTCATAGTCTTTACTTCCTACCAATTTCTCTCCCATTCATATAGAACACCTTATTCCTCATTACCATTTCGACTGTAACTCTCTCCATTGAGCGTCTCTCGAGCCATATTTTGGATGAAATATAGTAATAAACAAAAGTACCTTCAGAGAGGAAGAACTTATTGGTGATTGACATAAACAAAGAACTATGTTCAAAAAGTTACCATTTTGGTGAAATTATGAACTCACCTCTCTTGAGTTCGTGGGCTCAAGAATCTTTTTTAATTCGGCAGTCGTGGGTACATTTGCTACTGTTTGTCGTCTTCTTAGAACGTCTCTGTTTCCTGTATCAAGGAAAAAAAAATCAATGAATAGCAGAGAATTGGGAAATAATTAAGAACTGGCTTTTCTTACAATAATATTGAATTAAAAATCTATTTTCATAATGTCCACTTGTGAAGAAATTACCTTTTATTGTTTTTGCAAAGATTATAAATTAAATGAAACCTGTAGAAAAAATTCTCTCGTAGTAGCGCCAATTTAAATGCCAAATAGGTGATGATATAAGGGAGATAACTCTAAAATGCAATTATTCCTATTAACCAGAAACTGATTCAATGTAGTTGCCTGTCACAGTGCAATGATTCTGTTAATGAGTTCGATTCTCATTGAGTTAATCACGTGACAGGCAATGTGATAAGTCTACCAGGTCAGCATTATTGATGATATGCACAAGTATATCATTATGTTTTGTTATTTTTTGTTTTTCTGGGAGTTGAAGAGTTTTTAAAATTTAGGTACTGATATAAGAAACTCAAAGCTGTCTACATTTGCGACCAATGAAAACAAATACGAAAAAAAATGTACATCTTTCATTTTCTTTGTGTAGAACACGTGACTAGATGTTTCTCATGAAGCATAATAAGAATATGCAGGTGTATTTTCTCTCCATTGTTAATCAGTCAAATGTTATACAAAAAAAACGTGAAAATATGGCCTTGCTGAAATTTATTCAATTTCCTTTCACCTCTACTAACAATGAACAATCGCCATTTACGTGTGTAAATTTTGTTTGTCACTGCTTTTAGTTAAAAGAGTAGAAGTCCCGCAAAATATGCCCATCGTAGTAATAGCTATAATAGTCTTAAGTCATTCGAATTACTGAAGTGAAAATTAAAAAATAAAATGAATAATAATTCCAAAGTTCTTATTGATTTTTTGATCTTTTCTTTCATTATGTTTTTATTGATTTATTATAATTCATAGATCGTCACTCTACGATCGACATTCAGCAAAACGAATGGGAAATAATGAATTAAAAAATTCAAAATTAAAATGAAAAAAAAAATGAATAATAATCACTGATGCATTTTTTTAGATTAATTATATATCAGTGATCAACTGATTCCATTACGGATTCATAAAAAAACAATACACACACACAGACATTCACACAAACTAACAAATGAAAAATAAACAGATCTAACTGAATGATAAGTAGATGTTATATCGTTAGTTATGCGCATATTCTTCAAAATTAATTTAAAGAAAACAATAGAAAAATAGTTTATTCTTTTATGTCTGGCAATGAACCTGATTGGTACAGCGCCCAGCTATTTAAATATTGAAAACAATTATGCAGACTAACGCGCAAGTAGAATAAAGTTGCTCATTTGAGCAATTTCGTACTGGCCATTTGCTGCTTTTCACTAATGGTTCGGTGTTACAGACAGTTTTGGGTTCATGAAATTCCCGGAAAAGGTCTATAGATAACATATTCGCAAGCGGGTTTATGTTTCAGGGTCCAAGAGATTAAAATCAGCCAGAAATAAAACAAATATAAATGGAAAAAAAGATAGTTGTCAGAAGGTTTTGGTTTTTGATTGCTAAATTTCAATTTTGATTACCGTACCGTTGCGAAGGACTAGATTATATATTGCCAAGTGAACGAAACATAATTGATCCGAATTTGAAATCGGCACGCCGAATTCACTTTCCGCGCTGATAACCCTTAACCTCACATCTATGAAAGTGACAAAAAAAAAAAAAAAATCGAAGTACTTACTTGGGAAATAATCGATGGGATAATCCGATTGGCTTGGTTCTAATTCTGCCATCAGAAGTTTGGAATCGACTTCATTTCTGTGAAAAACACACACAGACACTTATATACATGTATTTATGAGTTTAATATGTAGATCATTTATAATAACACTTTTATGATTCAAGTAGATTATTTAAAAGATAATGATACTAGTAATAAGCTAGAAAAAGAAATATTTAACAAAGGCTTAAAGACAATCTGTGAAGTCAGTTTCATACTTATAATGTTATTTTAATATTACAAACAAAACAAATGCTAACATCAATATAAAATAAATAATATGCGTATAATAGTATCGTAATAGTTACCTTCTAAATATATACGTAGGTGGATCAATAAATCTGTAACCTGACATAAGTATTAACTGAAATTTGATCTGAGATTTTCCCTGTATAATATTCGCTTTATTGTAACGAAGTATTGGGTTAAGTAAAATTGTAAAAATAAATATTTGTTATGTGAAATAAATGTTTTTTCATCATTATGCTACAAACTTTTTGATGTACCCACGTATACATGATGTTGCTATTTTATTTGACACAAAGTCATAATCGAGTCTTAATGTGATTCAATATCATTAGCAATAGTGATTTTCCAAGCGTAGTTTAGATGTGATACAAGGGAAAAAGCAGGGGCACCCAGTGAGGGTCGAACTCACTACTCAGTCGTAATTGTTCTAATGAGACAAGCTTGCTAACCATTACACGGCCTCAGGATAGCTTAGCTGTGGCACAAGACCGAAAGTATGGGACACTCAATAAGTATCGAACTCATTATTCGGTCGTAATTGTTCTAGCAAGACAAGCTTGTTAACCATTGCATCGTTTCGAGGTGTCCCGATATCATCAGCAATAAAGAGCATTTATCAGATTGCTAAACATTGATCTTGAGCAAATCGGGTAGAACGGGGACATTGTCATTTGATCATTTTTACAGAAGAATGTCTGCTTGTCATAAATTCCATATAGTACTTTACATTTCAAATTTTAATGGCAGTCACATTCAATTTTGGATATATTTATTCTTGGTTGTCTCACGTTGTCGTTAGTAAGTAATAAGTAAAGGGGAAAAAAAAAAAAAAAAAAAAAAAATAATCCCCAAATGAGTCAACATTATAAAAAAATCAAGAACAATGAAATATGTGCGATTATCTTTTCGAAACATTTCTAGAGCCAGAGGATTATCAACCTTTATGGACAGAATATGCAATGTTTCCAAAGGATTATTTCTTTTAAAGCAATAGAGTGTGCGACTCACAGATGCCTAATAATCGGGTGGGGACTTTTGTTTGTTTTGAGGAAACATTTCAACTTTACGTGCTTATTAATAACCACATTTGAACCCTTTAAATGATTTTCCGTCTTGTTTCTTGTATGTTAAAACAAATTCCGACTCCTCGATTATTAAGCTCCTCTCTTGTATTAATCATCTAACCCTAACCCTGAGTTCATTCCCTGGAAAGGGCATTGACTAAAACAAAGATTTGTGTATTGCTTGACATGGTTTTAGATGTGAAGGCAAATGAAGGCTGGAGAATCAATCGATCAAAACATTGTAATAAAATCAACAAGGCCAGGGTGTCATTCAAAAGAGATCATCAAATTATTGCGGGACATATTTCTACAAAATTTTATTCGTTAAAATATTTTTTTGGTGTGTGTGGGGGATTTAACTTGATAACAAAAGTTTATGATCGTCAATTTTTGGCACAAAAAATGACTATGCCCGATCATGTGATCATAATCAACCGATCAGATAACAATCTGAGCCGCATTTTTCATAAAGCGGAAACAATTCTCGAACTCCTGATGCGAGACATATCACGGCATCGGGAACAAATCTCTCCATCCTAATATAACTTTTGGAAATCATAGAACTGTGAAACCGGTAAAGTTATTGTAAATAAATATTCTTAATGACACCAGTTGCATTTTCAAATACTTTTTCTTATATTTTTACCATCATGGGATATATAAAAACCTTTATTTTTATATATATATATATAGATTTTTAAGGATCGTCTGTACTCATTATATATATATATATATATATATATTATGAAATGGACAAAGTCCGACAATTATTTTAAGATATTTTTATGTTTATAATAAACAGTATTAAACAACATTTACCGGCCTGAATGTGCGAGAAATCTTTACAGAAAATATTTGTCCTCAGATAGGATTCGAACCTGTATCCTATACGGAACCGTCATTTAACTTGACGTGCTTTTTAACCGATTTGGCCACAGAGGAGCGTTCGGTTAGCATGATTGAATTTACTGTCTTTAAACTTTAAAGGCACACCATGTTAAAGGTTAAAGGCACGTCAAGCTAAATGACAGTTCCGTATAGGATACAGGTTCGAATCCTGTTGGAGGACGAATATTTTCTGTGAAAATTTCTTGGACATATATATATATATATATGTTTCATTAAATAATATAGACAAGTGTTGTCTATTTATTTTATGTAAATTTTTTTCGTAACGTCTGATAAGTTTAATAACATTATCGTTGAACGAAGAAAGAAATTCACAATATTGATCCATATTTTTTAATACAATCTAAGCTTTCGGCTTACATAAGCCATTATCAAAGATGTCAATTACAACATATTAATCAATATACAGACAAGACAGTGATGATAGTCTGTCATTGTTTACATAGATGATTTCTAAGCAACGATAAACACGTGCATATAAGACGCTAGAAGCGAAAATCGCACCGCATCTCATGACGTCACACATGACCACACGAGAGTGAATTGGAGAAGTATGAAGTATGGGAAGCCGTTGGTATAAACCAATGGCTTCTGTTAACAATTATAGAGATTTAAGAATATTTGTAGAGATGCCATAATTGATTTTGTTTAGGTTGGGTTTCGACTGTTTGATGTATAATGCTTCAAGGATTTTTAGTTTTTGTCTATTGTTTTCATGTCGAAGTATAATTGTGTTTTCGACAAGTATTTTACGGAATTGTGTGTGCAGGCAGGCATGTTGTTTTAAATGCCTAAAAATGTTAGAGTTTTCATTAAAATGTAGTGTCAAGCGTCGTGAAAGCGAGTTTGTGGTGTGACCAACATAAATATTATTTAATTTGTTGGAGATACACTCTCCCAAAGGGCACTTGAATTTATAAACTATGTTGGTTTTTTGCAAATCACTAACCGGGGGAGAAGAATCATTGCGAAGAATTAAGTTGGATATACTAGATTTAGTGTAGTATATGATTAATTTAATTTTTTTTCTTGTATCTGTAGTTGATATATTAGAATTTACTAAATGTTTTAGTATATTTTCATCTTGTTTATAATTAGTATGCATTTGATTACGATATAGGAGATTAATATGTTTGAGATCAGTAGAAGCAGTATTATGTACAATTTGCTTAGTATTTGAGATTTCTAAGAAAGCATCTTATTTGTTCATCAACTATATATTTTGGAAAGCTATTATTAATAAGTGTCTGTTTTATATTCTTTAGTTCACTGTAAAAAATCTGTTTTGTGGATGAATTAGTTTCTGCACGATATATTAGATTCTTTATAATTGCTATTTTGTAGTAATATGGGCATTCGCTCTTGTAGTTAAGTGTACATGAATTTATACTGGTAGGTTTTTTGTATGGCGAAATAGTAAATTTGTTATTTGTGTTTATCAATATGTCATGGAAGGAGATTTTATTATTAGTATTGAGTTCATATGTGGATTTAAGGACAGAATTATTTTGGAAACGTTTTTGAAGTTGAATTATTTCATCTGTATTTTTAACTAACATAAGAATATCATCAACGTATCTTAGGTAGATTGATGGTTTTTTAAAATCTGTAAATATCTTATTTCGAGGTTCGACATGTAGAAATTGCTAAATGTCGGACACAGTACTGAACCCATGCAGACACCATCGCGTTGTATATATATATTATTATTATGATCGAAGAAAGGGACTTCAGTAGTACAAGATAATAGGAGTTTCCGTAATATATTAGGATTAATTTTAAGTGGGGATAAAGATGAGTTACTGTATATATTTCTTATAATTATGTTAATAGTTTCACTAACAGGGATATTGGTAAATAAGTTTTCAACATCAAGTGAAGCCATGATTTCATTGTCGGGTTTTTCACTTTTTAGGATTTGGATTACTTCTAATGTTGACTTAACACTATATTTACTACGAAGGTAGGGAGTAATAAGTTGGTTAATGTATTTTGTTAGATGATATACAGGAGTTGGAATTTGCGATATGATAGGACGGAGAGGATAGTTAGGTTTATGTGTTTTTATAGTGCCGTATATGTAGCCAGGTCTATAATCACCAACAATTTTAGGGAGTTTTAAAGAGTTCTGTCCAGCATTATTAGCATTAATAAGTTTATTAAGCTTTGATTTGATGTACAGACAGTCTTTAAAAATCCATTCGGTTATAATTTATTTCATGAATATACAAATATTCATCTCTTCAGACTCTATAGTAAAAGACTAAGCCTCTCTTCACCCTCTTTCTTTCCCTCTCCCCCCGATTGTTTTTAAAAAACCTTATATTGAAATTTTTCTTTTTCTTTCTTCATCTTTTAATATTAAAATTCTTTCCTTTTCTTTTTTCCTCTCCCTTTTCGTCTGAATAAATTGACTCCATTTATTAAAAAACTAAATGTTACTTACATTGAGTTCTGTTTCGGTTAATGTCCTCTTTGGAATTATCCCTACTAATTATCAATCGATATTATATATATATATATATATATATATATATATATATATATATATATATATATATATATATATGGACATCAGTAAGTTTGTAGCCTAACGATGAAATGCGTTCATTTTATCCAAATATTTATTTTTAATGCAACTTTCTTATTACTGCATTTAAACCTATGCTTCTCCATGAATCCCATAAATCAAGCATTATACAGTGAAAATTTCAGATCAAATTTCAGTTAATACCAGTGCAAAGTTATGGACATATTGATTAATTCTTATATATATAAGGAACAAAGAAAAATATATTTTATTGTATATAATATATAGATATATATTATGTACAAAAATAATTGTAAATATGAATTATTCAGTGTAAGGTTTCTACATTACATATAAACTATTATATATGCGTATGTAACTGTATAAAAAATAAGTGCAGACATATGGATTTATACGAATATATATTTATAATACATTATGATTAGAATTCTATTGGAGCGAGTAGCACAAATAGAGAACAATGTTACATCGATTACACAAAAAAACATCCGATAGGGAACAACATGAAGAGTTACTTGAAATACTAGAAAAGCTTGGTTAACATGTTGAAGGTAATCTAGTAATTTGTAATCTGGAAACAAAGAACTTATATACGGATAAAGAATGAATTTAATGACTACACAAAAAATGGAAAATGAGTAAGACAATGACGCGTCTTCTTACCGAATTCATTTAACCTATTCAGCGAGACAATTCCAAGAGAATTGGAAAACCTACCAGGATTTATTAGTGACAGATACAATCTTAACAACTTACGTGGATTTGTTGTTGTTAGAATTAGAAAGAAAACTGAAAGAACTCAAGTGCGGAAATTTAACTATTAAATAGTAACATTGGTTTGTGTATTTAACGACTCTTCAAATGTTGGTGGGTTATTCAGAGCTAATTTAATTTTGGTTGTATTTGTATTGTGTATCGGAAATCTTGAGCCCCGAGAAAAATTGAAACAGCGCTCGTGACATTGAATCTGATACAAGTCCAGCAAATTTTTGAAGACATGTTATTACTTTGTCTGCAGCTTGAACCACTAAAATGTTTACCACTACTGTTTATGATAACAAGCAACAGCACGACTTTTCAGTCTTGAAGGTGTGGCGTTTTTAAAGACTGTGTTAAAAAAAAGACTCTGTTAAAAAGGAAATGTCATTGGCAGTGAAGCTGAAACTGTAAAAGAAAAAGAAGAGGAAAAGTAATGAACTAATTAACTTAGAAACTGTGTAATAATTGCAATAATTTTGATGACATTGAAAAAACGTTTTTTAAAACAGGGGTCGGCAACATACGGCACGCGTGCCATAAGCGGAACGCCAAGCAATTTCCAATGGCACGCAGCCGCAAATGACATCATGAAGATCGAACTAATAACTACTACAACAACGCAAAGAAGATATTTAGCTGTTTCAAAACGGTTCAATAATTGGATTGTCATTAATAATAAAAAACTTTTAAAAACAGTTTATTTCTATTATTTCGCCGCCTTTAACTATCCCTCTTGACCTCGTTATGCCTCGTAAGTGTTAAGTTTTCCAAGCTCTCCTTTCTCATTATGCACCCACGGAATTTCCGCTGTCTTTACCCGAATTCTTTTCGGTGTCATTTCTTTAAGACTTCCTTGTTGCCTGCTTGCTCCGTTCGTGAAATGTTCAGTATCCTTATATAGAACTTCATTAGAGCTGCCTCTAGTTTTCTCCTCATTCGTGAGAAGACTGTCCAGCATTTACTGCTCTATAACAGGATGAGTAATCTATAATAAACCGCTTCCCTGCTTCTACCATGCATACAGTCAGCGGTTAATCGATCCTCTTTAGCAGAGTTTCTCATTTCCCTTTTAAACATTACGAATTTTTAACTTTCGCAGAAGTATAAGGAGTAAACATGGACATTATCAGTAGCCGGAAGTGATTCAGCTAATAAGCATTTTGCCGGAGATAAATTTTCCTCGTCCTTATAGATGTTATAGCAAGCACAACCAATGTTTATTGTCTATCACCTTCCAAACTTTCATTGGAGGAATTTTCTGTGCCTTTATAGAATACACTATGTATTAGTCGGTATATTTTTTTGTATTGTTTTACTTTCTGTGATAGCCTTTCTTTTGTTCCTGTCTTATCTCTTAGACCTGTGATAAAATTAACTACATAACACACATTCTGAGGTCTTTTTTCAATATCATCAACTATTGGCATTAATAAACAATATCATCAACTATTGGCATTAATAAACAATATCATCAACTATTGGCATTAATAAGCAGCTAATAAATCAATTATTTTTCTTTATTTTTCCCTTTTAAAGTTTTATCTCCATTTCTATATATTTTTCTCTTTTTTCATTTTCTTCTAAATTGTTCTTACAGAAAATGGACTTTTATAAGTATATGGGGTGATACCCTGTAATCTGTATTATAAAGGAAGAGCTAATTCACCGTCCGTTATGCACCGCCTGCGTAGGCCCGTACACGTGCATATGTAATGTATATGCGTGTGTCTTTGATGTGAGTGATTGACTTACATGTACTTGTGCCATTTAATGTATACACGCGCACACACGATTTCATTAAGTTTAGAATAAGACATTAGAATGATAAAAAACGTTAATTTTTTAAACAGTAAAAATCAAATAATTTTATTGAACTTTTCGGAAATTATTCGTTAATAAATAGAATTGTTAAAAAAAATTCTTTATAAAATTTTGTAGGAATATTTTTATTAATCATTTAATCATTGTGCCCGCGCAACCATGGATAAAAATGAAATAGGCATTTGTGCTCTGGGGGCTCATTTTCCTGTCTGGTAACAACCCCTGGATAACAGGAAAATGTGTATACGCCAAAATGCGTGACTCTTTGGAGTCATTTTTACGACAACCGTAAGTAAACTGTGTCATATTTGCTAATAAATCTAGTGTTTTAAATAGAAATACAATTTAGATTTGAAATTTGATCATATTGCCGTCAGTGACAACAGGTATGAAAATAGTTTTAATATAATTAAAAAAATATTTTGATATAAATTATAACTGAGTTAAATAAGAAAAGAATTAATCTAACCTGTTGAAAGTATAAAAGAAAAATTCACATCATCATCATCAACAACAGCAATAATAATAATAATAATAATAATAATTATAATAATAATGTCATTGGCATCAATACTGACAGAATTTTCGTTCAAATATTGAAACAAAAAACAATAACGATAAGCGTCACCACTTGAAAAAAAAAGCAGCGACGACATCACAAAGCGATGACGTCATCACAAAGCGATGAAGTCATCACAAAGCGATGAAGTCATCACAAAGTGATGAAATCATTACAGGGAAAGCATCATTATGAGAAAAAAGAAAGCGATTGCATCATCACACGAAAAGGAAAGCGGAGAGCATCGTTGTTGCCATTGATTATTGTTTCTTTTTTGAAAACGAACACGTGTCTCCCTGATGCAAAGCATTCACAAAATGACACAAAGGCAAAGGAAAATGAAATTTGAGGAGGGATAGCAGAATCTCAAGCCAAAATAATTCACAGCGTAAAAACAAACCAAAAATAAAAGAAAAAGATAGTTGTCACAGTCGATTAGCAGCACACAAAGCAAGAAAAGAAGATTTAAGATGAAAATTAGATTAACGCTGATAGGTACTTCTTTTTTTTTAAATTTAAAATGGAGGAAAATTAATTTATTTCTATATAAAAGAAACGAAAATTGATTAATGTTTACTTAAAAGGGATGAAAATATGAAAGCTATTGGAAACTAAAGAACAGACATTAGTTTTCTCTCTTGTTTCTGTGTCGCAACTTTCTAATATCATTCCTATGACCAGAAACATTTAAAAACAAATAATGCCAATGTATATGTCGTTTAATACAAGAAGCAGGTAATAAAAAAAAACATGGGAAGGAATTTGGTTTTACTGACATGCTTGATATCAGGATGTTAAAGGCTGTTATTGGGATTTAAAAACGTATCGATTATTTAAAAAAAATCGACGTTAAACATAGTGGATAACATTCTATGAATGGCGACAGTGTAATATTGAGGTTTTGGGGGAGGTGCCGATTAAAAACAAAACAAAAAATTGAAAGTAACTTATTTGTCAATAACAGATTTGCAGTGATTAAAATACAACTTTCATTTCATTTAAGTTCTTGAAACTTAAAAGATTAAAACGTAAAATGTTTTGGCAGCAGTGGTCAAATGAATATTCTTAAATTTGCAGACCACATTTTGGAGGGGTCACGTATTACTGACAATCACCAAGGACAACAGGACAGTAGTAGCACAAGTCAGGGCAAATATGGACCCTGGTATATTAACGTGGACCGTTGAGAATCGTTTACTTGCCCCAGGACTACCGGCACGCGTGCCTCTCTAAGCCCACATTAGCCAATTGTTATATATTACTTAGTAGGAGATAGTTATCGTTAACTTTGATGATTCAGTCACTAAATGAGACTTAATGAACGATAAAGGTACATCAATATTGTTTCAGTCAATAAAAAAACAATCCTGGTCACTTTCATTGTTAAACGTGGCTCAATATCGGAATAGCTAAGGTGGGAACTCATCAGACATAGATTGTACACGATGATAGGCGTGAGTCTTCGATTTGAAGCTAGATTTTTTAAAAAATCACAGAAATCACTGTAAATTTTATAGACAAGCTATTATAGCAAAATAATTATAAGAAACTTATTTGCCAACAACAGAGGTTGACATTTGAATCTTGGGGTAAAAAGGCCATCAAAGATTTTCCTCCTACTTCTAAGATTGCTAATATATAATTTGTTTTTCTCAATGTGATTCTGCGTGTGACTTATACGGAGTTTAGTGAATGTTTATGACGTCATTATGAATAGAGTTAGTTTCATCCTAAAGCCTGTAAGAATTATATTTTTAGCCAATGTGCCAGGGCAGCTTTTAATAAATAAACATCCTGAAATTCTCTTAAAACTAAGAGACTTATACTGCTCATATATCAACAACATGAAGAAGCGTGTTATCTATTTGTTTTTTTTTAATCCAAATTCAATATTAAATTTTGAATAAAATGTATTAAACTTTTTTAAAAATTATGAAATTGTTACATAACTGAAATGGTGTTTATTTTAATAATATTTGTTATTTTATTCGACCGTTATAATTAAATATTTTGTAATCAATAATAATGTCACACAATAACCGATATTAAATAGTTAAAATTTCTTTAAAAATGATTGTTATTTCAGTCATTGCTATATTCTATAAATAATAAATACAGAACGTATTTAAATAATTATATGTATATTCTTTGAAAATATACAATAAGGCATTCATTATAACTTGTAAATAGTAATTCCCCAGTTATTAAATATTCATTCCCAAATTATTTCATTGTTGACTATCAATGGTTGAGCGTTCATATTTATGTTTTCCTCAGTCACGCATGCTTTTCAACAGTTGATAGATAATTTCCAGGATTAAGAGTGAACAGTTTTAATTCTACTGTGTGGACGGTTGTACCAATAAGGTGTTTTAAACACGACCTCATTTACAAGGAGACCAGTTTTGGCATCAGAAGGAGCAACTTTTGTGGACGGCTACCCCCAAATGGACTTTGGTCTCTTTGCACACCCGGCTCCATAACATTTTTTAAATTATGCAAAGAGCTGCGTATACAACCATATTTGTATCTTTAGGATTTGTGATATTTGATGATGTCTCTCAATGTCAATCAGATATTTTAGAAATGTATCTTTATCCGATCAATATCATCTTATCTGATCAATATAATCTTTATCCAATCGATATCATCTTATCGGAAATTGTCATACATTTTCACAATATTTCAATACTAATTAAATAAAAATGTTCATTTCGGAATGAAATCTCTTTTATTAAAAAGTATTTACTTCGAAGTTTGATACCTTTTAAAGAAAATGTTCTCATTAAAATGTTGAATTAAAGTTTACATGTCATGACAGGATTTCAAAAGTTTTGGTAAAGCATACAGTACTGTTAGAGGTGGGTGGGTAAGCCTCGGTTTCAGTCAGTTCACGTAAAATACCTTTTTATTCTTCCTTATCGATATTCCTTGTTACTTATCGTTTGCAAACTAAACACTTGTTTATTGCCTTAATTGTTTAGAGTTGATTTACATTTCTTAAGAATAGAAAACAATCCATTAATAAGTTACTTTGAATCGAAAGCACAACGAAAAGAGAAATAATCATAACAAAAAAGGGAAAAGGGTGATGAATTCTAAAAAACAACAGATTTTGTTTTTTTTTTTCTACCGACAATAAATGCAGTTGTGAACTGCGATGAAAATGACAGATTTCTGAAATGAAGGCTTATTGCAACTTATTAATATATTCAAACTAACATCCTTATCTTTTTCTTTTATAATATTGTCTTGATCTACAGCATCTCTGATCATCTTTCGATGTTATAATTAATGCTCTCTAATCCGGTCTCAGATAAGCTAATAAAGCAAAGGTTTGCGTAGCGATATCGCTAGATATTGATAGGAAGTTTTAATGCTTTTGGTATGATTTTATTAAAACCTAATAATAACAATAATATGACAAAGTTTTCACTAAACTTTGTCAAATTTATTATTAGGTCTTAATTTAGGGTTGACAATTACTGAGTAAGAAAGCAATCTCACTTAATATATCCCCCCTCTTTAAGAGTTTAAATATTAGTCTTGTTCATTTTGATCTCCGTCTCTTCTTGCTTATTCGTCAATCTTCACTTGTATCAAATCATTCTTTTTCTATGGGCGATCATGGCTCTCCAAAACTTTGTATCAAAACATTCACGACACCAGAAAAAGGGATTCATCGTGAACAGTTGGGAAAATGACTGTTGTATGACTTCAAAGTAAGCTTTAGTTCAGTCTTATCAGAAAAATGATCGAACAAAGACCTATTAATCATAAGATAGTTTATTATTGTTTCATTAATATAAGGGTATTATTCAGGATATTATGCAAGTCTCAAAGTGGATAACTATTGACATCGGTGAAACCAATCTACAATTGACCAGTTGATAAAAATGTTTGTAGAATCTAAACTGGGAAATTGGATTTCACATTCATTGATGGACGATGGTTGGGCGTTTTTGATATGTTAAAACGACCCCCAGTGTTTTGGGGCACCACCATCATAGTTGTTGAAATATGGGGCTTGAAATTGAGCAAACAAATGCGCTGCTTTTGTAACGATGCGAAAGTCGAAGTTGCATTAGAAGTTACATTGCAGTTGGGACAACGTGCAAAGTATTCTTTAGTGGTAACTGCTCGACTTGAACAACTCTGAGGTTGATGAAGTATAATAAACGCAACCGCAAAGTGTAGCTGATGCAATCACCATCAAATGTATTTAATTGCATGAAAACCTTTTATAGTGCAGCAGTGTCAATCTATACATCGGGTGGATGACTTGTAAAACAAAAACAAATGTTGCAGGTAGGTTAGGAATTGTTGCGCACCTGTTTTATTTGCTTGGCATCCCAACGCCTAGGCTGAAAGTTTTTCAGAATTCTCTAGAAACTTCTGAATGTTGGTACCGTTAACATTTTTCGATTAAAATCCGACAATTCTGTCAGAGAATTAATATGTAGAAAGTATTACATGATTGCAATAGTTCGTGCCTGATTAGAAAATTAAAAATACAGTTTTACATAATCACAAAAAATCATTTATTAGTCAATTACATAATCTCCATTGTTTTAATAATTATCTCGCGTCGTTCTAGAAACTTTTTGAAGCCATTTTCGTAGAAACATCGTGTTTTTTTTTTGTTGGAAAAAGGTTATGAGGTAGTTTTAAACTTACTGTACAAAGTCCATTTTTTGTCATTTACATTGTCCTGGAGAGACCGAAACAAATGAATACCCGAAAAGGCCAAGTCAGGTGAATACGGTGAGTGCTAGAGGGCATCGAATTTCAACTCATTAAGCTTCCGCAAGACTGCTTTTGCAACATGCAGTCTTGCGTTGTTGTGCTGAAAAATGACACCTTTTCGATTTTCCAATGACACCTTTTCCGTTTTTCTTGAACCCAAGTCTCTTTAAATGGCGAAAGGCAGTTGAGATATCGTTTTTGAAATTCTTAGCAGTCTCTTCCGTCAAAATTTTCGGTTAATTCTCAATGATGGAAAACAGGGCATCTTTATTGATATCGAAAGGGTGCCCAGAACGTGGTTGATCGTTTAGGTTTAAATCACACTGACGAAATCTGGCAAACCACTTTTTGACCATCCGAAGCATCGGAACTGCGACAAAAAAAAAAAAAAAAAAATTCAGCAGGCTTATTTGAATCGTAATTCAAATAAGCCTGCTGAATGTTTTTTTTTGTCGCAGTTCCGATGCTTACGCTTTTCCGAAAGTTATAGAGCATAATATGACGAAAGAGCAACTTTTTACCCTCCATCTTTAAGGTATTCGTTTGTGGACAAAACATCAACATTCAACAAAGTCTGACTTACAATTCGCAAGGTTTCAATCTGGAACACGATAAAAATTGACACGAAAACAAACTCCAGTGTCAAGTTGTGTTCATTTTATATTAATAATTAAGATCGGTCATAAACATTGATCAAAATGATCTGATAATTACAATTATGTTGAATAATTGTCCTATGTTTAATTTTTGAGACAAATAAAACTAAATGTACAAAATATACAAAAACTTTCTTACAAAAGGAAGTCGTCATTGTGAAAGTCGTCATTGCGAAAGTCGTCATTTCCGGCTAATTTCACATGACGGGTCTTTGATGTCAGGCATTAATTGATTACAATCAGGCATCAATCGATTGATGATTAGGATTTTGTATCTAATTTGCATCGTTTTCAAATTAGTACCTTTTTATGGATATACGCATTTTCTGAGGGTATTAATAAATGAATAACTCTGGTAACAAATAAATAAATGTGAAACTATCCTGTTCCATCTATCTGTTAAAACACAAACTTGAAAGTTGTCGGTCGATGATATTCGCTTTTCTAAAGGGAGAAAAATCTTAATTTTTGTTTATAATTGTATTTAATTTGTTCGAACTAATGTCTTCGTATTTGTTGACAGTTTTCATTTTAAATATGAAGGAGAAAAACGAAGGGGCGGAAGAAGCCGAATGTATTTTTTTGTAAAATCAATGAGGATGTGCGGTTAGTGTAACGGTTATCGGAAAGTGGCATCGTCAAACCGAGTTCGAATTCCGGCTGAGAATGTTCTATTCACTTTCGCACTAAAGCCCTTGGAAAAGGCAAGAATCTATCCCTTCCTCTTGTTATTTATTAAATAGTACGGATAATTGGGTCTCACGAAAGGTCGGTGGTAGTCAGTCTAGAAGTAATACTGTGAGTTAAAATTCGTGGAAAAGTCAACGGGGAACTGCTCCACTAACTTTCTCAAGAAGTCATGTCAATTCACAGATAATAAAGAAAAAAGAGCCTGTGGAGAACCAAGATCGCCAACATCCTGGATGGACATGGTATTAAAGAATGGTATCAAGTCAAGGAAAATCTGAAGTGAAGTCGGAACTAAAACACGGCAGTTATAGATTTGTGGGTTTGCATAAAAATGTCTGCAACGAGTGAATTTAAAAATAATTTATTGCCTTAGATTGATTTACATTTAATATCTGGTTATTTGTAATTATATGGAATTACGAAATAAACGTACGTGTGTGTAGATAATAAACAAATTATTGTCGAATTTTGATGTATCTTATTTGTTCGTTGATCTGGTGACGCCCCCAAATACTAACTTTTATGGGCAGTACAATGAATGAAGACGACTATTGAACAAAGTTAGGTTTGACACAAGGTCACATTTGTGGAGCTCATTAGCATTGATTTGTAATACTGACACATTAGTCATTTAACTATGGCGATAAAACAATAGAACAGTTATTTGGAAATCGTTGTTACTTATAGCTTCTGTGATTCGCGTCTTGTGGGATATAAACGACTCTTCTAAGAGAAGTTTTTGCTTTGCTGTTTCCGTTTGGTAGCAATGGTTCAGATGGGTAACTTTTCCACACCATAGATCTCTGTCATGTTTTTCCCATCATCATCATCATCATCATCATCATCATCATCATCATCATCTATATATTTATTTAATATCTATATCTGTCTCTCTCTCTCAATATATATTCCTTGAAATTTTCTATATTTATTGGGGAAGTGTGCTCAATATCGGATTTAATTTTCTTCACCGAACTTAACTAGTCTTATATAGCAAAATGATAACTCTATCAAAAGAATAGATGGCATTATGTGAGGATTCAACTATTTATGATAGCAATGACCGTGTTCAAGTGAATGTTTCTAGATACATGGATGTAAGAAACCTATTGACGCTATAATATCTCCACTTAAGATAAGGATGTTAGTCTGTACAAATTTATATAATTTTGTTTTTGAAAGTAATTTAATAGCTGCATCTGTTTGTTTTGAAGAAAGTGGATAGGAGTGGGAAGAAGTGATAAATGGACACAGTGTTGAGGGTTTTATTTTGGCGAGGACTAGAGAAAAACGAATCACTAATAATAATTCATCTTGCCTGATGCCATGGGGAAACTCTACCAATGGGAAAATGCTGAAACAGATGTACAAATTGTTAAAAAAGACACTCGATGCGTATATACGAATGAAGAAACAGAGAAAAGACAGAAAATAATTAGAAACTGATTTTTGAAAATGATGAAATAAAAACATTTTTTATAAAGCTGCCGTGAATGCGAATCAAAATATTTTTTTAATGTGTTATTGTTAACTGATACAAACTTTTGGAGCGTGAATTCGCAACGCTAAGGTTGAATTTTTTTTAAAAATTAATTTAAAATTTTTTCGTCTCCGATGCTACTTGAATTTTACCAAAAACAAAATAATTTCCATTCCTGAAGATGACTGAATGTACAATTGAAAGTACTTGCGTATTAAAGAAAGGCCTTATACAGTTTATAATTTTTAAAAACAAGGATCATAACATTCATCGAGTGATTTAAAAGGGATTTCATCATTTTATATCATTAACTTTACTAATTTACCTTTTGTATGAATGATTCATTGTATATATATATATATATATATATATATATATATATATATATATATATATACCCAAGTATAGGATTGGTGTAGACGGAATAAATTCCAATAATCAAAAATACTATTTTTAAAAGAGTGCTCAATGCAGAGTAGAACAAGTACAATTATTTATTCGAAAATTATAACATAAATATGTTATAAAATCCCTACAAAAATAGCCATTTTGATTAAACACTTCTGATGTCTTATCAAGTGATGATTCAACACCATCACTTGATAAGACACCAGAAATGTTTAAACAAAATGGCTATTTTTGAATAAATTATATATATATATATATATATATATGGGCACCGACAGAGTGGTTAGAACGTTCGCTTAGACTCGGGCTCGAATCTCACCATAATCGGTTCATCAGGAAGGTGACCTTGATGTTATCAGTCTGGAGATGATGATTCCAGCCTGGGGCACCTTTGAAAACTGCCTGAAGCCCAAACCAGGGTTTGATTCAAGCCTTGTGGGTGAAATTGGATAGACAGCACCCTTCGAAACCGTCGATGGTTGTGCTAGCGCGAAGTCACATCATCGTGTCTGAGGGTTTGAGTCTGCTGGCCTTGTTCAAGCTTATTGTATATATATATATATATATATATATATATATATATATATATATATATATATATATATATATATGTATATATATGTATATAAATCTATTTTAAAATATATTTAAAAAATAGGCTCGACGATATTTAATAGAATGTGAGAATATTAATTATAGTTCGTTGCAGAGATTAATGGTGAAATTTGACGTTTTGTACGAGAAAAATGTGGGTTCGGAAGAATGAATTTCAATTAGCGACGTCATATTTGCAAGAAGCAATTTGTACATGCTTCTTACAAAATTTAAAAAAAGCATTTCATTTTGGCCATAAAAAATATTCTCACCAGCATCAAAAGAGAAACTGAGTAAACACAAAATGAAAATAACCGAAAGCAAGATGTCATTTGCAAACAATAAAAAAGTTAAAGAAGAAAAATAAATTATATTACTTACATTCCTTCTGTTAATGGAATATTCTTTGCTCCACCGAGGTACAATTGGTCAAAATGATCACTGTGAATAGGAAATGAGATAAAACATTACCATTTGATTTTTCTTTTTTTACTTATAGGATCGTGACAAATGATTGCTTTTATCGTGTTTATACAAAATAATAAAGTACTTCCAACATTATCTGGACACTTTGGGACAGAGGCTGAAAAAATATGTTCAAATAAATCAAAATTGCGGATAATTGAATCAACAAAATTATAAAAAAAAAAAGTTAAGAAAAATATAATTTTCTGAGATAAATTTTAACATTTATATCATCGAATAACATTTCAAACACATTGATCAATTTTTTTTCCAATTTATTTTTTATGAAAAAATGCGTCTTTTTGCTGCTGGCGTCGAGATTTTTTGGTGCTAACTATCGAAATTGGATAAATGTAGATGCATTTGTATTTGTATTGGGCAAATAATTAAAAAAAAAAAATTCCCAGTAAAGCATGTTTCACGTGTATCGGCGCTTCTGAGATTTACGTAAGCCATAATCTCTGGTCTGACGAATCTATGAGAATTCAAATTTGCATGAAAGCAACAAGGAAATTAACAAGAATTAATTGAAATTTTTCTAATGTCATTTTTATCAAACGCTGGATCTGGAACTGCTCAGCAACCTTGATATATTCGTGAAAGATATCAGAATAATCAAGAACCTATACTGGCAGCAAACAACATGCATGCGCATAGAGAACGAGTTCAGTGAATATACAAAAATAGAAAGGGGCATAAGGCAAGGATGCGTCTTCTCACCGGACCTATTCAACTTATACAGTGAGAGAATTGGAAACCCTGTCGGGATTTAGCATTGACGGCCACAATCTTAACAACATATGATACGCAGATGACACAGTACTGATAGCAAACACGGAAAAGAAACTACAAAACCTCCTACAGAAGGTAGTGAAAGAGAGCGAAAAGAAAGGACTAAGCATAAACTACAAGAAAACAGAATGCATGGTCATCAGTAAAAGGATGAGCCCGAAATGCGATTTGCAGTCAAAGAGACTAGGAAGTTTAAATATCTGGGAAGCGTTCTGACAGAGGACGGTAAATGCGACACTGAGATCCGTAGACGTATTAGGATGGCCAAGGACGCATTCCAAAATCTGGTCAGAGACTGGAGGATTTCTTTGGTAACGAAGAAAAGAATACTGAGCTGTTACGTGACATCTGTTCTTCTTTACGGCAGCGAATGTTGGACGATTTCTTCAAAGATGAAACTCGAGGCGAGGGAGATGTGGTTTTTTAGAAGGATGCTAAGGATATCATGGACCAAGCGTGTGAGCAACGATGAAGTCTTAGAGAGGTTGAAAACAAGGAGGAGGCTTATACTTAACATCAGGAAGAGGTAGCTGAAGTTTATGGAACGCATAATGTTGAAAGAGGGCTTGGAGAATCTGATACTCACGGGTCGAATAGAGGGAAAGAGAGACAAGGGAAAATAACGCATGACATACCTAGTGGCCTTAAGCAAGTGGATAACAGAATGTGGTCTGGGGGAGGTGGCAGAGGGAAAGAACTTGTTGAGAGCTGCAAGAGATAGAGGGAGGTGGAGAGCCATGATCGCCTACGTCTTGAAAGGACACGGCAAATAGAAAGAAAGAAAAGAGTATGTTTTTCTAAATTATCAAAACACTTGTCTGAGACGAAATATTAGAATGGCTTTAGTTCCGATGTTCGGATGATTTCAATATTTCTCTTCATTTTTTTTTCTTTCATGTCCGGATAGTCGAAATTCGGAAAATCGAGGTACGGATAATAGAGAAAGTACAGCTGTATTTAGCATCGACTCCATTTGAAATTACTGTATGTAAGCAATCTTATTGTTTTTTTTTCTTATCTCTATCCACTGACTTCACTTATATTTTGCTGTTTCATCACCCTATCCAAAGTCAGTGATATTCCTTTTCTATACCAACAAAATAGATATTCCAGGATTAAACATTAAATTTAAATTTCTTTACGAGGGGATGCTGAACTGTTCTCGGTCAAATCCATTCCACCACCCACACACACTTATATAGATTAAGCATGTATATATTTTGTGGATATATATATATATATATATATATATATATATATATATATGCCAAAGAGAGAAATTCGATATTGGAGCTATAGAAAGACCGTTCAAATTACAATCATAAGATCCCCTGTGAAGTACGGAAATATGAAAATAGTACATCCCTATCAAAATATATATGGGACATCAAAGGCTGCAAAAACATCTCCCTATCAATTGAATGGGAAATGATTAAAAGACTCAATAGTTAGAAAAGAGGATAAACACTTTGCAAACTTTGCCAAACAGAAAAGCTGGTCATTGTTTTGGCGGGAGAATGAAAAATATTATTAAATAAAACACAGGAAATCATAACACATATTTGTATCTAAAAATTAAAAAAATAGTATTGTGCTTAATTTGTTTTAAAAAGAGATTTAGCAAAATAAAGATAAAGTGGAACGTATTCCTTATTCTTTTTCGCCTATGGAATCACAATATTTTTGTATATCATAAGATAGATAAAGGCAAATAAGATTGGAATAGATAAGGGAAAGAATGAGATGATACAGGACGAGTATGAGTTAATGAATAATCTTAGTTTTCAACATGTAGGATTTTCTAGCGGTTCAGTTCATAAAATAATATTGCTCATAATATTAGATAGAAAAACAAAGATTTTGAATTTTTCGTCAGTTTAAAATCACAAGTTCATTGTGGTCAAGAAGATGAAAGAATCATTTGATAATCGCCTCTGCGCTTCATTTTGGATATTTTTTGTTAATTTGTCTGAAGGAAGTGAAGTTTCGTAAAATAGGAAAGTAATAACGAAATAAACAAACACTGTGTCAATTTTGTAGCCATTAAACACTGGAAGAATATTTCGAAAGCGAAAGAAAAGCATAATCACCGTAAAGCAACCTTTTCGTAAATGGCTTTAATTTCAGCATCCACTCCTGAAGGCTCTCTCATCAGCCATTTCTTGAGGTAACTTTCGTGGACATAATCAATGATCTCCTGAAATTACAAATAGGCAGCGAGAATTCATTTAAACACGTTTTATAAAATTCAATTCCTATTTTCGAATAAATTGTTGTCCATCCAAATCAAAACTGTGGATTAGCAATTTAAGGTTCATTTTTTTGTTTAAGTACATTGGATTGTCTCAGTCATTATCAAGAGCTAAGTGCTGTCAGCATTTTAGACAAAAGTTTTGATAGTTGCATTTTACCATTTTTAGAACTCTACATTTCAAATTTAAACATACGTGTATGGTATAAGTGATGTCTTGTTTAGAATGGTTTCACATGATTTCACAGCAACAGAAAAACCAAAACATTAAATACTTTATTTATTTTATTTGGTCCCGATAGCTCGTACATTCATGAGTCTATCACGTCAACCACCATAATATTTCGCCTGCATCAAGGTCACTATGGAGGCCAACTGTGTCATAACATAGTTGGTCAATGTAGCTAGGCGACCAACTCGTGTAGCGCCATGGATAGGTGTCCAGGGCAGTAGATCCCTCGCGAGTTCTTGTTTTGCTCGACAGCTGTCTCCTGAAAGGCGTGTTCTACCTTCGTGTAAGACTGTAGAAATATCAGACATGGGTCCATAGAGTTGTGATTTAGTTGAATGTTGTCCCCAAGAGATGTTAAGGATAGCTCTCAGCATCTTAGCCTGTAGGGTTTTAGTTAATGTCCAGGCAGTGGCACCATACATTAACTCCGCCCCTACAGTGGCTCGAAAGAAGCTCCGCTTGAGGTTGCCTAGAAGATCAGATTTCAAGATTACATCCATTTTATTCAAGGCGGCCCGGGCTTTAACTATGCGAATTTTCACATCTTTTCAATAGAATTTACCTCGCTTCCTTTGTATGTAAATAATTTGACAGGTTTTCACCTGAGACAATTTGTATTAAGCCTTGCTACACGTCTTAAAACTTTGTTTCCTATGGTAAAAAGATAACGCGATATATTTTCATTTGTATAATAATAAATTGTCGGCTGAATTTGATAAAACTTGTTTAATATATATATTTATAAACGCAAGCAAGCACGCACGCACACATATATATGTGGTTCAGAAAATTATAGACACCAATACATTGTATGATTTCAACCTCTTGTAGAAATGTACTCAACCAGAACGTGTATATGTGATGTAATAGGTAAAGAAGTAGTGTAGTTGTAGCTGATATGGGATGGTGATAGGGTTTAACAATATTTGACAGTGAAATGCTTGTTGGAGTCAGACAAAGGGGTCGGCCTATTTCCGAAATGGCAATTACTATAGGTTTTATACGGTAAACACAACGAATAATTCACCAGGAATATGCGAATTTTGAACAAACATGTGATAACTATAAATTTTAATAGATGCAAAAAAGAAACTACAGGCAAAGGGCAACAATGTTAACTACCGGTGTCGCTTATTCTACGGTGGTATAGCTGAATCCATCAATCAGTTTATATCGCATTACATTGGGATTCAGAGACTGTGACCAATAAGGGTGTACGTTATCGACAACACGGTATCGGTTGCTACTCCTCATCTTGGTGAGCGGACATCGCCATTGGAACATGAATAATTGGAGGCCTGTCAGTGAGCGTCATTGGAACGTGAATGATTGGTGCTGTGTCAGTGCAACAGACAAGTAATTCTTAATCTCTTTTGAGCAGACAGTTGAGCTTATGGATACAGCATGTCAGCCGCCATTGAACGTCACTGGAATGTCAATGACATGCTGTGTCAGCTCAACAGACAAGTAATTTTTCAGCTGTTTTGAGCAGAAGGTTGAGATTATAGATACAGCCTGTCAGCTGTCATTGAACGTCATTGGAAGGTGAATTATTTGTGCTATGTCAGCTGAATAGTCAAGTAATGTTTCAGCTCTTTTGAGGAGACAGCTGACCTTATGAATTCTGGGGGTTGTGTCTTTATAATTATGTTATATTTCCTTAGTGAATCTGATGTGTATCTTCAAGGGTAAGACATCTACAGATCTTGTTGTAAGAATGGTAACAGGGAAAATCAATTTAAAAACCTCAAATATATTAGGTTGTCATAAGTAATTTCCGTTTTGTAATGATGAATGTATCATCCTGACAAACCGCTCCTTAAATATATCATAAAAGGTGATGAAAAGTGGATTAAATACAACAATATTCTTTGCAAAAGACAGTGAATTGACAAAGATAAATCTCCACAACCGACCCCAAAATTTGAGCTCCATTGAAGAAAGTTAATATGCGTGTGATGGGATAATATTCATTTAGAATTGTTAAAACGCAATGAAACACTAAATACAACTTTATACGTCCAGCCACTGTGACGTTTATAGAAAAGCTTAGTCGAAAAAAGCTCGGAATCTTTTCTTCCGCATGTTAGCAGGAATAATACAAGGAAATATTTTCGATCTCGGTTGGTCTATTCTACCCCAAGCCGCCATATTCACCTGATTATTACTTTTTTTCAATCGCTGCAAAAACGTCGGGAAAAATTTCTCTAAAGAAAATCAGATTCAAAAGTTCGTCGTAAATCCTCTCATATAAAAACCTGCGGAATTGTGGAATTTTACTCAAACGCTATCGAAGAGGTAGCTGCCTGATAGCTGATAACAACTCATTACAAAATAAAGAAAAACAGAAATTATTTAGGACTCAGCCTAATAAAAACCTTCTAATAGTAGTAATCAGTTTCATATGATATAATAAATATATAATTTCATATTTTTACAGCAACGGTAAATTACTCTATCTATCTATCTATCTATCTATCTATCTATCTATCTATCTATCTAAGCATGTATATGTAGGAAGACTGCCCATGGAGTACCAGTCATTTTAAATATCGTGATAATCTGTTGAGCGGCCAGGATGTAATTTGACAACCAATAAAAAATAACTTTACTGCTCATGTCCAAATAGAAACAGATCGATGACTTTATTTAGTCAGTAATGAGATTTCATTGAATCAGCTTTTATGAACGTGGCAGTCGTTTCTTCACAGCAAGTGTATTTTTGTGGAGGTTAGCAGTCTACAAAAATATTTTGGATAGCAATCCATATTGCATCTTTTCATCACTTTTCATGTCTCGTGCCTCTCGCCTGTGGAACTCCCTCCTCTCTTCCTTTTCCCCTGATAGCTATAATCTCCAACTATTCAAATGTAATGTCAATTGACGTCTCCAGATACCCTGATCTATTCCCTATCCTTCTCTTCATCCTTTCCTCTATCATTCCTTTGCTCTAGCTCCAACTCTCTGTAACCCCTTGCGTGTTAGTGGCTTCCCGCGTTGTTTGGGGTGAATGGCTTATAAAAAAAATTATGCCTTAGCAGCCTGCATAATAAACAACTATACACCATTTTTGTTTGGCTGTGAAAATCTCGCGAAAAAGCATACAAATAAATGGAGGAAAAAAAAATGATAAATTACCTTCCACGTATATTTTCCCCGGCAACCAATAATATCTTCTATACCAGTCATTATATGACACGTCGCCTTAAAAAAAATTTGAAGAAAAAAGTTTAAAATATGAAGCGAAATAAATTTGTTTCATCTACATACATACATTTATAATATATGTAAACACGCATATACAATGATAATAATATCATCAGTCATATTAATATAGGTAATTGTTATTATAATTTATAACCAGTAGTTAATTCATCTTATTTTGTTGCTTGACTACCTAAATTACTTAACTAAATCATTGTTATTATTATACAATCTACTGTCTAAACAGAGTGGTTACTGTACTGTAGTTTTTATTCGTTCTTTTATTTTAAGATAAGATAATACGTTGTTCGTTCTTGTCCTGCAGCCACCAGCCTTCCTAATTATTTATTTGATAATATTGTCAATACTAGAGCGATATTTTGTTTACGTATATCCAACAACCTTTACATCATTCTTAGTAGTGGCTATATTGTCAGCAATTTGAACATTTATAAAGCTTTGACAGACACCTTGAACTTGCTGAGGTCTTGAAGTGGATTAAGATTTTTGAACAATTGAATAAGATACAACAGGAAATCGTTTTGTGTTTGTTCAGTTTATCCTCTAATAATCAACATATTTATAAATAAAATCTTTGCGATATTCTAACATATCGGTAACTTTTATTAACGGCAGTTGATGTGGACTTAATACGCAGGATTACTCCCACCTCATCTGCCAACGAACTTTGTTTAATTCCGCTAGGTGACGTGGCAATCAGCAGAATAAATGGATAATGCCAGGATAATGTAATGATGAAACCAACCATTTCCATACAGGAAATATTCGGAATTCTTTACTGAAAATTTAGCATTACTGTCGATGGAAATTTTTAAACTTTTTCTCAAAAAAACAGCTTGTCGGGAAATTAGACATATCGAGTCCACTAACTGTTATCGCTCTTTCTAGTACTGACGGGACTTTCCTACTTAATATTTTGGAATGTCAACATCTTGATTATGCCATTATTTTATTTCTAGTTACTTAAACTACTCATTTTCTATTGTTGTTGCTGTTGGATGTTTTCAACTGACGTGGTTTTTGTTATTTGGTAAAGCTCTTTGTAATTTTGTAGCGTCAGTCTGATGAAGGAAATTGATATTATGATATATAATATTAAATTGATAATAAAATAATTAATAAGAACATAATAATGTTGATAATAAAATAAGTGATAAATAATAAATTGTAAAACTGATATAGATAATTAATCGACAATGAATTGATTCACGAAATTCCAATCATTGCGTTATTGTTCTAAAGAAACAAAATTTAGATATTCGTTGGATCAATATTTAATGATACATCGGAAAATAAACTGGAAAAAATGAGGATAAAAAATATAAATTCCGAATAATTTCATGAATCCGAAAGAATCGTGAATAACCACGACCCTTCTTCTTTATAACTTTTCAAAATAAGAGTCGAAAGAAACAAAATGGTTTTTACTCACATGGTCGTTCAGCTCTTCAAATAAAATAAGCGTCTTTTCCGGCGCCATTTTGATTTGTAATAATTTAACCAGTGGTTTTATAGTTATTCCCTGTTCGAAATAAGACAAAAAGAGAGAAACCGTAATAATAAAAATTATTAGAAATGTATGGAATCATTTGGAACAGTTCTGGTTGAATATTTTTTAGAATTACAAGGTGATCAAAAAATCGTATCAAAACCTTGGCTACAAAACAATCTGACGTTTGTCCATTTGGTCGTCAGATTTTGAAAAGGGCTCTGGGTCAGGAGCTTTTTAGCACCCCCTCATATTTTAACAAATGTATGATTAATTAAAAAAAATCAATATAAATTATTGCGAAAAATAACTCATCGGTTTAAAATAGAATCCTTTCAAATTTCAACCGTGATGAATGTCTGTTTTTACAAATTTCTAAATTATATTTCCAGATTATAAGAATGTAAAAAAATAAAATCCTTATCTACAAGTGCAAACGCGCGTCTGCACACGCACATGCATGTTTTTGTGTATGTCTGGGCATGTGCGCATGCGTATATTTGTGGGAGAGAATGGTGTCGTTGTTTGTGTTTAGCGGCATATCAACACCTCTGTGGGTTATTTCATGCCGAAATCTAAATATTTTGTACGCAATTTTTATTTTTGGGTGAAATAATAATTTTTTAGTGCTAAAAGGCTTAATAAAGTTTTTTAAGTGAATATAACGAACCCAATGGGAATTGGAACTCGGCTCTCCGATTAACAATTTCGAGTCATTATCCAAACTTACAAATACTTACTGGTATTCTCAAGCGGTCACCCATATAGGTAATGACCAGGCTTGAGGTTGACTTAACTTCGGTGATCGTACGTGAACCGGTGTTTCAACGTGATGGGGCTGTAAGCCATTTGGAAGATAAATAGCAACACTTGCTGAGTGGCGGAACTAATTTCAACTCGATTTATAAACCCAAACCCTAACCCTTAGTTCCGAATTGAAATTAGTTCTGTGTTGAAATTAGTTCCAAGTTGAAATTAATTCTGTGTTGAAATTAATTTTGCACCCCGACTAGCTGCATCTGCTCTTATTTTCGAAAACCTTTCTGAAGATCCGTAATTAAAATGTCTTTTATTACTTTTTTAAATGGTTAAATATTTATACAGACATATTTGACAAAGTTCACTGAAATGAACAAATATTCTGCGTTATGAGCCTCGGAAAGTTTCACTAGGATATGAAAAGAAGAACTTACAGTTAGTTGGAATTTGTGTTGCTTTATGGACATATGAAAGAGTACATACGATGAACAGAACCATGTAACGCCTGAAGATTATTCGATGCATTAGGTTTTTATTCCTGCAAGTATAGGTGATATGCTGATCCAACGGTATAATGCCCAGCCACATGGTGCCTGTAACATTCAGCATGCTTTTCAATAATTTCCGACAATTTCTTTGGCCGGTGTGATTGACAGATTCCATTGAACAGGTAAGGTACATGATGGGACGGTGTTTCACTAGTATAGTTAGTCCACCTACAACTTTTGCTGTATTGCGACAACGAGTGTAAGAGGTGTGAATTGCAGGATGGTAATCGCCATCTGTACGCACGTGGAAGTACAGGCCTATTTTAAAGCCCAAGGAAGATATACGGTGTATTAATATGGGGATCTAAGTATTTTTGACACACCTCTAGTTTTGCAACCTGTGCATGTATTGATCTGTAGGTGTGATAATTGATGAAATTCAGCTATTTGACCTGGACGTTGAAAATTGATTAAACTGAAAAGTATAATCAGAGTTTTGAAATTTTATGTTCCATCAGTGTACCCACAAGAACATACACACACACACACACACACACACACACACACACACACACACACACACACACACACACACACACATATATATATATATATTGTTTATACGTTATTTTTATAGATGCAAATATTTAAGTAAATGCTCTGTTTATTTAAGTAAATGCTCTGTTTATAATTAACAAATATTTAAGTAAATGCTCTGTTTATAATAAACAGTATTAACAACATTTAACGGCCTGAATGTCCGAGAAATTGTCATAGAAAATATGTGTCCTCCGATATGAATCGAACCAGTATCTTACAAGGAACTGTCAAATAGCCTGACGTGCTATACCATTTAGCTACAGAGGAAGCGTCTGGTTAGCAAGGTTAAATTACTGTTTTTGAACTACAAATTTCCCATGATTTAAAAGCAGTAATTCGACCTTTAGTAATTCGAAAATCAGGCTGGTAAATGTTAATTTACATAAATATTAGTATCTATAAAAAAATAACGCATAAACTATAAATATATTAAAATAATTCTCAGACTTAGTCCATTTCATAATATATATATATATATATATATATATATATATAGGAGAAAATTATATATCTACCAGAAAAATGAAATTTAAAACTTAAACAGTTTAGCATCCTTTTCTCCTTCGTGCGCATGCATAGTTACATCAACATAAGTATTACTTTAGTCCGATGAAGTCCTAAAGAACGAAACGTGTCACATGAAAATGCTTACACCTTGTCATTAATTTTCCTAAATTATATATATATATATAAATTATATATATATATATATATAAATTATACATATATAAATTATATATATAGATATATATATTATTAAAATTATATATATATATATATATATAAATTATATAAATATATATATATATAAATTATATATATATATTAATTTATTAATTTTCCTAAATTATATATACATATATATATATATATATATATATATATATATATATATATATATATATATATATATATATATATATAATGAGCCCTTCAATCGTTTTTTTGACGCATGAAGGTTAATGATTCACTGTTTTAATTACATTTATATATATTTGTGCCTCTTATGCGACACCATTGGTATTCATTGACTTTCGCTCAAGGTTTATGGAAACCAAACAGTGCATATGAGCATAGTTAGGATGTGTTTCTGCAGTGGCATCATTAACATGAAAAAGGCTTTGTAAATGAATAGACGCGGGTAGAAAAAAATACAATTTTTGTAACTGAAAACTTGCCCTATCCAACGGTGATACTGTTCTCACCATCTCTTTTGTAATTGCATGAAGGTATTACTTTCGGGGCGTCCCTCCTTTTATAGCTATTTATATCGCTTTTTACGAGGGTAAATTTGACGCATACATAGGAGGCTCGAGGTAAAAATTGCCCCGACTCCCTTGGCAATTGTCTTTTAGTACATTTCAGACTCTTTTCTTTTAAGTGTAACGATGGAAGTGCCGCTTCTGGGAGGTGAAAGAAACATTTTTTTTGAGGTGGGGAGGGGAAAACCTCACCTGAATGAAAACTGTGAAGATGACCACACTCAGCGTTGTTGTAATGAAAAGATTTCTCAGAGGGTATTTGGCCGGATCTAATGTCGCCACAAGAGAAAAACAAACAGCTCCACGAAGGCCACCGTAACTCTGCAACAAAAAGAAAAGTGAAATTTTTGCTAAATTTAGTTTTAACACGAAAAAATCAAATGCAATGCACTTCAATTACAAAAAATCAAATGTGCAACAGTTATTTTGTAATTTGTAATAGAGTATTGGTGTGAGAAAATTGCCAACGATTTCTTAAAAGTTACTAAGAAGGAAACATTTGCCTCCCAGTAGTGAAATTTTAGCCAGGAGAGGAATTGGTTAAGAAATTTCAGTTAGAGGAAGAACTGACAATGAGGAAAGAATGCTTTCTTCTTTCTTTCTTTCTTTCTTTCTTAATCTATCTATCTATCTATCTATCTATCTATCTATCTATCTATCTATCTATCTATCTAAACCTGTTCATATCTATATGACTAATCTTATTTCTATCTATCTATTGGCGACTTCGACGTGGCGTAATGGTTATCAACCGTTTTCGCTAGGTCATTTACGACTGAGTATGAGTTCAAATATCACTGGGTACCCCATATCTTCTTTATATGTATATAAGGGCATAAAAAATCACAATTTATATTTGTTATTTATCCATTAACAGACTGTTCCAGTTAAACTTTTCAAAATAGGCATTTTTGATTTCTGGAAGCTCCTGAGCTCTAAAATACTTTTTTCACCCTTTTAAAAAGGAAAGCATCAGCGTGTCGATATTTCGAATTTCTTTTGTTTATTAATCCATTAGCGTTTTTGTATTTTATGATTTTCAGTTTTCCTTCCACTCCATAAAATGAATTGTAATTTCTTCCACTGGTTTTCTTGACTTTATTTTTTTTATTATATGCCATTCAACTATTAGCGTTTTATACATAAGAAAAGGGATATACAAATCATATATATATATATATATATATATATATATATATAAAAGGAAAGAACAGTAAGATATATAAACCGGTGTTCTTATAGATATTTTTATTTCTACAAAATAGTGCTCAATGTAAATTTACAGAGCATTAATATTATAAATTAATTGATTTAAATATGTTTTTTTTTACACAGTTCTAACCATGTTTCAAAAAATGGAAGCTAGAAGCCCTGAATTTAATTTTGTAATTAAATTGAAGACATTAGTTCCATTTCATCCTCAAGCGAATTTTGGAGTAACTTTTAAAATTACTGGGTTTTAAAGACACAGCTAAAATCATAATTCATGTTTCCAAGGTTACAGATAAAGTATTCTAACCTAAACACCCACCAAAAATCTTTAAATATAAGAAAGGGAAAAAATGCCGGAAGAATTTTTGCCGTTAACAATAAAATTTTAAAAAAATTGAAGGATGAAATGGAACTAATGTCTTTAATTTAATTACAAAATTAAATTCGGGGCTTTTAGCTTCCATTTTTGAAACATGGTTAGAACTGTGTAGCGAAAAAAAAAATATTTTAAATCAATTAATTTATATATATATATATATATATATATATATATATATATATATATATATATATATATATATATATACCAGTTGGTACTTGGTAGGGATAATTTTAAAGAGGACATGAATCAAAAGAGAGCTCAATGTAAATAACAGAGTAATATAATAATAAGTACAGACAATATTTATAATTTATTTCATGAATATATTTAAACATTCATCTCTTCAGATATATTCAAATATATATTCATAACATAAATTATAACCGAAATGTTTAAGGATTGTCTTTACTTCGCACATTCGTCTTTGATTTTTTGATTTTGTCAACTGCACAGTATAGTAGGGTCAGTTGGGCACCATCTGTGAAAAAAAGAACATCATGACACTTTGACAGAAATTTGGAAATGGCATGCTGTACTGCTTGGAATTTATGCAGGAAGCTCCAATACGAACCTTTTAGTGTGTTTGGGTGTCAATCTGAGGATAGTACAGAGAATTCGGAAAGAGTTGGATGAGTTTAATGGGGTTTACCCTTTCACTGTCGAAACAGTTAAATGAAACCGTCTCTTCTATTCGAACAACTTATTCTCTCGCCCTTCCCGACAGTGGAACTCCCTTCCTCTTACTTGCTTCCCTGATAGCTATAATCTTCAAATATTCAAATGTAATGTCAATCGGCATCTTCTGATTGCCTTGCTCCTGATCCCGTCCTTCTCTATATCATTTTCTCAAACACCCCACTTTACTTTTGCTCTCACTCTCTGTAATTCTTGGCTAAAGGCACTCCCGTCTTACTTGGGGTGAAATGCTTAAAAAAAAAAAAATAAATGAAAAAATAAGTAGTGTCTTTTTTGTTTTCATTTTCTCGAAAATTCTGTTGTTGCTCGCATGTTCGGTCCATGATATTCTCAGCATCCTTCTGTAGAACCACACTTCTGTTGCTTCAAATTTCTTCTTTATCTCTAGGTGATTGTCCAGCATTCACTCTCTTGCGAAGATTAAATCAGTCAAATATGTTTTATTCTTATTTAAAGTTATAAAACCAACAAAAAGACATGTAAACGTTATGAATGGCTTCCTTGTTTCATAAATAATTCATTTCCGTTATCATGATTTTTGCCTAGATTATGTATTACCTCATATATTACATTTCATATATTTAACCCGGTCAGTCTCAAACTAATGTCATGGAGAATAATTTGTCAGCAATATTGACACACAGAATGTAACGCTTATATATATATATATATATATATATATATAATGTTTCTGTCTATATTTCTGAGATGAGGGATTATGTACACTATTTACATTAATCGGACTATTGTCCTCATCTTTGTCGCCATATTTATTACAACGTTTCGGCTGTTGTACGCTCCGGCCTTCTTCAGGTGGTTGGAATGTCGAACTGAACCCTTTATTTCGCTCACTGGAGTATACTGTTCCAGTTCCACGTGCCATGTCTAATAGATGTCAGTTATCTCTTGTTAATTCCCCTCTCAAAGTTCTCCACTGCCTTAACCAGGTATTGAACTCACACTCTTTGGGTCCTGTCACTGGATCTAACTAACGCCTTTATCCACTGTGCCATGTGTCCTTGAGGAAATATTGTGATAAACATGGCGACAAAGATGAGGACATGAGTCCGAATAATGTAAATAGTATATATAATATTTTCATTTTTAAGAACACGGTCAAGATATTGTGTCCATGTTCATAGTTGATATTATTAAGTGTTGATTTTCTTGCTTTTATTAATAAGGCTTCCATTATTTTTCGCCTTTTTTTGCATGTAGATGATGCTATTATATGTGTCATCAACAAGTATGTTACGAATAAGGTCCGGTATATCTCCATGAATATTTAAATGAGATCTAATTGCGCTATTATCAGAAAAGTGTAGAGTGAGTCTTCGTGTCAAACATGTTGTAGTGTGACCTGTATAATTATTTATGAATTTAAATGCTCATTAAGGAATTGTATTACTGATAAATCAAAATTCGTAGTAAAAAACAAACATTTCAAAAAGCTCGGTATATGGATAAGTTATAACACATTTAGTAGAAAAGGAAATTGAACATAGAATATTCTGTGCTAGGGGTAGTTTCACCCAACACCACAAGCTGCCACAAAACCAAAACATTAACGTAAAACTAAAGTCATGTTCTGAAATAGTTTCGTTAGATAGAGACTTTCATATGGACGCTAAGCATAGCTCCAAACCCATTCAGAAATATATAAACCTTTGACTATATATAACCACTTTATCGCATCGAAGGTTAAAAATGGCTTTGAAAGAGTGAAACGTGCAGGCATGAGTGAGGACTATCCTTTCTCGAACTTTGTAGACTGACACCACAGAACCAAAAACAAGAAAACTAAAATGGATATTAGCACATTTAAGTGGAAGGGAGAATAATGACAAGGAGTGAAGAAAAGTGTAACTGGAATAACACTGACTGCAGGGTCAATGAATAGCGAATATTTCCTTAGAAGAGAACGCACATTATTACTATCTATCTATCTATCTATCTATCTATCTTAGGCTGTTCCAATGAATCTTTCTCTGTTTGTATATCTATCTATCTATCTATCTTAGGCTGTTCCAATGAATCTTTCTCTGTTTGTATATCTATCTATCTATCTATCTTAGGCTGTTCCAATGAATCTTTCTCTGTATATCTATCTATCTATCTATCTATCTTATGCTGTTCCAATGAATCTTTCTCTGTTTATCTATCTATCTATCTATCTATCTATCTTATGCTGTTCCAATGAATCTTTCTCTGTTTATCTATCTATCTATCTATCTATCTATCTATCTTATGCTGTTCCAATGAATCTTTCTCTGTTTATCTATCTATCTATCTATCTATCTATCTATCTATGTGTATGTTTTATGAAGGAATCTTTCTATTGGGAAGTAAAGTGAAAACTCGTGTTTGTCTAATTTTTAATAAAAATAATGTTAAGATCAACTATAGCTGCGTTAGTAACATCGATAAATCTATATCCCAACCTAACAATATTATATTAAACAGATACAGGTCCAATGAAGACAACAAAGTTAATTTAAAAAAAAATAAATGCAACTGCCGACAAATACATAAACAGAACTGCTCTCTCAAAACATTTCTAGCAATTAAAGAATGGAGTTAATGCACCCATTATTACATGGGATATTGTAGCAAGAACCAAATCTTACAATGGGAAAGGCGATAAATGTAATTTATGCTTTGATGAAAAATTAGTTATCTTAAAACACGTAAATAATCCTAGCTTATTAAACAAGAGAAACGAATTGGTTGTTATGTGTAGGTAGAAAAACAAATATCTGCTGAAATACGTTGATCCAGACTAATTATGAATATAAATTATGGTTTGCTTTTATTGTTTTTGAAAAAAACCAGTTATCTCCCATTATGCTTAATATAAAAATTAATATCCACAAATTTAAAGTATTTTACACACGCACACACATATATATATATATATATATATATATATATATATATATATATATATATATATATATATATCATTCCGTTTATTTTTAAATACCAAATATATTTTTCAAAAATAAAAAAGAAACTGTAATCGCTGTATAATATATGACTGAGCTAATATTGCGACAAACATGTATTTTTATAAGTTAAATTACATAATGGTCAGTATATACTCAGCACCTGAAGGTTGCGTTGTACATGAAACTCCGAGTCGTGCTACCAGTGAGGGATAATATGTATATTTATTAATATATAAATAGCTCTGTTTTATTACATCGAGCACTGTTTTATTAACACCAGCACTATATATATATATATATATATATATATATATATATATCACCACACTTCTTTATGGGTAAGAATCGTGGACGCAATACAGGATGCACATCAATCAACTTGATACTTTTCATAAACGCTGTCTTCGCTCAATATGGTGTTATACACGGTAGGAAAAACTCTAACATTGATCTTTTCATCAAATGTGGCATCGGTGGTATCGAATCCTTTCTGATGCAATCACAGTTCAGATGGGCTGGTTATGTCTTCAGATTGAGTGATGATCGGATGCCGAAAATCGTCATGTATAGCCAACTTTTTCATGGTAAGCGCAATGTAGGCCGTTCTTGGTTACGCTTCAAGGACAAACTTAAATACAATTTAATTGCTGCAAACAGTCCTATAAAGGAGTTCGAAATTTCTGTTGAAAACCGAGAAAACTGGAGAAATACCTGCTACCGAGGTATAACTAACTTTGAAAAGAATTGTCTCAACCATCTGAGGGAATTAAGAATTAACACTAAATCTCGGGCTAATACATCAGCCCATACGACGGTCAACTCTTCATTATGCCCTCCGTGTGGATTTATTTGCAAATCCCGTGCAGGATTGTTGTCTCATACGAAACATAAACATAAAAACTGAACTGAAAGACATTCATACGTCGAAAACTACGGGACTATAAAATTTAATTACTTTTTAAAAAGCAGTTGTCGGTGCAGACAATTTTAAATATAAAATTTTTGGTACCGTATATAATAAGCGTTTACGAAAACGGATCTTCTGCTAATAATACAATATTTGATTAGTATTTTTAATAAAAATACCATATACAGGGTGTCTACCAGAAATGTACACACCCTTCAAACGACAATAAATGCATTGTTATTGCTATTAAAACAAGATAAAGATAAAATTAAGAAATATTAAACTTTATTGATTGACAAAGAAGAATAACAGTTTAAAGTAAATATTAAATGAAATTAAATGCATGAATCTGAGTTATTGGAAGTCAGAAAATGTGCACATTTTTGGGACATCCTATATATATATATATATATATATATATATATATATATATATATATAAGTGAACATAGAAGTCAACACTTAGAGGCGACAGACTGTTTCATGCTAGACGCTATGCCTGATGATTGCATCAAGCATGAAACAGAGTGTCGCCTCTAAGTGTTGACTTCTATGTTCACTTGTATATTTACACACGCTCTATCTCTGATATTGGGCACTTTATCCCATAAATATAGCACACCTTAAGACTATATATATATATATATATATATATATATATATATATATATATATATATAAAGGGATAAAATTTTTTATGTAACCGCACACCATCTTGGTTTCGATCGTGAGGTCTCTTCAGGTGGCCGCCACCCGGAGAGACCTGACAGTCGAAAGCAAAGTTGTGTGCGGTTACATAAATATATATATATACTAAAAGGCATTCGCCTCTATGTGTGTGTATGTTTGTTTGCGTGTGTGTGTTTGGCTTCAACTCTAAATCTATAAGATTTGGGCCATTAAAACCACATATATACTGATTCAGTATCTTGCAGGGAACCATTTCATGCCTGTACTCTGTATAAAATAAAATATATCTATAAATTAAAACATGCAATACTTAACATTAGAAAACATAGGAACAAATGCGCCCATATTCTAGCGTTTCCAATTCATATCTGACGTTATTCAATTATTTATTTTTAGAATAAACATTGCCAAAAATAAACAAACGAATTAATAATAAATGAACTGGCGACTATTCCATACTTTTTCTTCACTAAAAGACTATTTTTTAACAATATTATTGTTTTATTTGATAGTAAAACACAAGTAAAAAAAAATGATAAACTCTATAAAATTGACGCCATTCAATTATTATTTAAAAAAAAAAAGGTAAATAATTAAATAAAAATGAATGGATGAAAATAATACATGATCAATCATTTTATTTAATAAAAGGCTTATTTGCTTTAAAATTATAAACATTTCCCCATGAAATACATTGAGTTCTTTTTCGTTGCAAAACGAATTTCTTCTTTTTATCCATTTAAACAATATTAAGCGTAAAAAAATTAATTTGCAAAAACGAATGTAGGCTTTAAATGAGAAAGCAAAACAGCCACTGTATTGTGGTTTAGACTTATGGGGGGATACTTCCCTGGCATTACTAGCTTAACTTCTTTAAGATAAGGGTTAACCGTTGTCTATCCTTCATATCCTCATAATATAAACGTTCATAATACAACCTTATTCAGTAACCTTCTACTTTGAGTGGCTTTTGTACCTTGTGAGTGGGCAAACAAAGCGTAAAAAAGGACTGATGTGAATTACTAGTGTCTTTTATTTAATACAGGGGAAATGTCGGGTAGCTCTAGAGAGACACAGAGAGTTAGAGGGAAAAAGACTGAGAGAGAAGAGAACAAGCAGAGAGCGAAAGACACACACACACACACATGTATATATAATGCAACAAGCAGGCGGTAAGAAAGAGATAGAGAGAAGAACAAAGCGGAAGAAACAGAAGGTTAGTCAGAGATAGATAATAAACAGAGATAGATAGGTAGATAGATATCAACAGAGATAGGTAGATAGATGATATGAATAGACTGGTAGAAACAGTTATGAACAGATTTATATCGATAGATATGACTAGACAGATATATATGAATAGACTTACATGGGTAAATAGATATGAACAGACTGAGATATATAGATATGAACAGACTGAGGTAGATAGATAGAGAGATATGAATAAGATTAGATAGATAAATTTTCATCCCAAGCAAAGTGATGATACCACTAAGACACGAGGGTTCTATACAGATTTAAAAAGAATGAAAATACTTTAGAAGGAACAGGAAAACTTATCCTAAATAGAAAACAAAAGATACACCTCTCCTTCAGTTCAAAAACCCGTGGAGGAGTATGAGCAGGATGATAGATATGAACAGACTCCTATTTTGTGAGTGCAATTTACAATTTTTTCAGAATGAATGTATACATTTGACGGTAAATGGAACAGGTTTGACATTTTTACATTATTATTGCACTATAGCAACAGTTATCGTAAATAATTAGCAGGTGTTTATTGAAATATACAAAAAAGAAAAAAACGATTTAATAATTAGATTTAAGTCAAAGAGACAGATTAACGTGTGAATGGAAACGAGCAGTTTCCTGTCAATATGAAAAGCAGGTGTCCTTAAAGACTCTGAAAGTTTAAAGAGGCAACAGAACTAGATGGAAAGACTTACAAATTATAAAAACGGGAGATGTTTGAACAAAATGGCGGTTTGCTCGAGAACCCTTTAATGTATCGTGTTTTAGGCGAAACAAAATCTATTTTTTAGAAATATTTGACGCGAATTGTATATGCCTTACAAGTAGAGAGAATTTATGTTTTTTTAGCAGTGATGTTACTATAGGCTAAGGAGCATACTTTGTTAATTTTATTTGTATTGTTTTTAATTGGGCTACTTTGGGAATTCGATCATCGAAAGCTTTTAAACACCTTTCAACGACCTTGAACTGAAGATACACAATAAAGCAGGAAACATGACAAAGGATTTTACATGACAAAAGGACGTCACTCCAAATCTCATATTATGTATTTTTTACTTACACACACACACACACACACACACACACACACACACACACACACACACACACACACACATATATATAATATCGGAGTAAAATAATACTTTCATGACACATATACAGACACATACACTCAGAAACACACGCAAATACATTCACAGACACACGCACACACGCATACATGTATATAAATAATATATTATAGGAGTGAAATAATACTTGCATACATAATTGTGTTCTATTTCTCTGTGCTATTATTAGGAATATGGCAGCTCATAAAATATACGATAACCGTAATTCAAATTATTATAATAGATTCTGTTGTTTTATTTCTGTTTTCTGTGTACCCTGTTGTGCATTTGTTTATCTATTGAAAAGTTATTAGAATATTTTTGCAAGATTGGTACCAGAGTGGGTCAATAAGTCTGTAGCCTGACACGTACATTTTTTTGACATTTTCAGTGCTGTTTACGTGGTTATTATTCATCATTGAATAATGTGCACTGACAAAAAAGAATTCAGATTGAATAATAAATATTTTTGTGTAAAATAAAAGCCATTTTCACCTGCAGGCTACAGACTTATTGATGTACCTACGCAAAATGCATTACGTCTCTGCCTTTGATTTATTCCAAATGTTAAGTGACAAGTCGAAAGTAAAAATGTCCGTAATTTGTTTGCATTGAACTTACCATGATAAACTGCTCGTCATAGCCCACTTTCCTGACGCGGTAAATGTCCAGGTAGTTTATGAGGAATGTTAATATATAAACAACTGCAAAAAGAAAACAAAAAAACTGAACAATGACGTTTACTGACATTAGAGATGGACATTTAGAAAACAAAATCAGTAGAGATAAAAAAAAAAGAAGTAAAAAAACAGAAAACTAATAAAGCAAGAAGTATATGAAAACTAACAAGTTCTTGCAAGGTTATGGAAACCAATAAGAATGCTGATTTTCGAGGTAGATAAGACCCTCCCCCCAGACATTTAAAAGATTAGTAATATTTCTGACCTTAACCACACCTGTAATTTAGTCTTGTGGCGTATAAAGCTAATCTTTCTATCTCAAATAATTATTAACCTACATATGAATTGGGATCAAATATGGATCAAATATGGATCAAATATGGATCAAATATGGATCAGAATCTGACAGAATGATAGGATAAAAACAAATAGGAAACGTCTATCAGGATAAAATGTTTCACTTTTATTAAAGCTTCATCAGAGTAACCTACATGTTTAAAACGCAGAATATATCTTTTGTAATGTTGTCCGGTGTGGTTATTGAAACTAATAACTAGAACGGCAACTTACAAAGTATAAAGGTTTCTTTTAAACAAGAACAATACAAGTAGATATTTACAAGTTTGTCTGAAGCTGGAAAGCAAGCCGGTATTTATCCGACCTTCCCGGCTGAATGTGGCACAAGGCCGATTTTCATGTGGCGATCCGAGCCTGTAAGCTCAGGCAAAAATTTCCCATAGACTCTGTGTACTCGGGGTCGGGTTTGTCGAAGGCAGAGAGTTCGACGTCTTGATGCTTGCTGAATAGCACCCCCACCCCGACCAACCCCATAGATGCTTATATTACTACTGGAACAGTCCATTTAATAGAAAGGGGATCAGTTCTTTGAATACTAAGGGTTGCCAGTTCGTTCCCTACAACAATATCCATACATATTTTTCTATGTGTAACACTTTTTCTAGACCGCACAGATACTACACTATGATCATAGGCAAAGCTCACAGATATGTTGATCCTAAACAAAGGTGGCGATCTATATGTAAATAATCCCGTTATATTTTTTTCGGTTAGTATGATAATTCTTAATAAATATTATTTTAGATAGAGTATAATCGGAGTTAAATATAATCAGTCAGTTATGTGCCATGCGTGATAAACGCTTAGGCGATCATGTGTCTTTCGATACATGAGTGACGAGGCAGATTTTTTTCCCGCAGTAGGTTGCCATTTCTTTTTGCGGTAGACCAGTTGCCATCCAAGGTTATAGAACCCGGTCTGTTCTGCTATTTACCCGCTTATCTTATTTACCCGCTTAGGAGTTCAAATAAGCATATTTTTTTTAATGAATAATGGAACAATGCCTCGTGCTATCCAAGAGTCAGATCAAGCCCATAATGGAATACTGCTGTCATATTTGGACAGGAGCTCTCCATTACTCACTTTCCAGTCTCGATAAAGTTCATAGGTGTCTCCGCATCCTTGTATGTGACGGGATGTGGCAAGCCTCTTACTGTACTATCGCTACTGGAAGATGTTCGAATGAATAGCACTCCACCAGATCTAACCTTCACAGCTCGGATCCGCCATGACACGAAGATTATAGCAAACGACCCATTAATGATATTGATTATCATGATGGAATCTTACAAAATAATACTAATAAAATAGTACTTTAAAATTGATTTTAGAGTTTCCCGTATCAAAATAAACATCATATATTAATGATATAATTATTGATAATCATGATGGAATCTTACAATTGCTGCGTTTACTTCAGACACTACAAATAATGTAAGGTTTTAAGATAGTGATTACAGTTTTATATATCGTATAACTTACTGTCATGGCATCACGAGAGCAATTGCGTCAGATATCTCAAAGACTTTTGACTCGGTGTAGCATAAGGAGTTGCTACACAAACTTGCAAGTTAATAGCATCTCTGGAATTATCTATTTATTTATTCTCTCAAGTAGTGTACCATGTGAGTTGTAAATGGTCAGTCTTATGAAACCCACATAGTAGTGTACTCATGGGTTTCAGAAGACTGACCAGGCGTCCTCTAAGTCTCCATCGGTGCACCTACCTGCTTTCTGGGTTTTTTAAAAAAAATTTTTTATTAATAGTCCGTCTAGGAAGATTATCAAATTATTAGTATACCTATATACGGATGATACCACATCTTACGGAAACGCTTCCAAAAATCAAAATGTCTAGAGTTGAGCTCTCTGCTGACTTAACTCTAACAATTCAAGGTGAAAAAAAAATCTTTTGATACCTTTAATACCAAGTTGTTATCATTTCATCATCACTAATCGAGCACTGATCTTTCTCCTGTTACAATGGACACTCATACTCTTAAGGTCTTTGAGGTCTTTGGGGACATGACTTCACCCCAGACTTCAAGTGGAATTCATATACACAATCCATTGTTAAAGATGCTGGAAAAATGCTCAGCTCATTCTATTTGCTCCAGAAAGTATCTGACACCTGCTATAATTTATCTTTAGCCTTTATAACAAAAAAAAAAAAAAAAAATGGTGTATTGCTGACATGTTTAGACTGGAGTTGTTCATTCCTCATTTTCTAACCTTGATAGAGTTCAACCTTGTTTGCGCCGTTTTGAAAAGCGGGTGGGGGTGGAATTATTTTCTACTCTACTATTTCCCACAAGCGCAATGTCAAGAGCCTGTAGCTATTAAAGAGTCGTATTTTACTCAAATCGTATTATACACAAGAATATCTGGTATTATTTCCACTCTACAATCACTTTCTCCACAGACGCAACGACGCGAACCTATCGCTGCACTATCGCTTTTTCCAAGGCAAATAATTGGATGAGCCCTACATTTTCGTGGGGCTCATCGACAAAAGTAGTCGACAATTTTTAGCTTGGGCTACGTCTATGGAGTTGAATAACCTCCATTTCCTCCGTATCCCAATTGTAAGGAAATAATTCTACGCAAAAATCTTTTCACAAGAATTGTTACCTTCAGTAAGAGACTCCCGTGTGGATGCTTCCCTGAACACTAACATTTTAACTTCTTCAAGTAGTCATGGGTCAATCGCTATTTATCCTCCTTATCATCATAATCTTCACTCCCTTCTACCTTTGTTTATTCATATCACACACACCTCATTCAGTAACACTCTATCAAGAGTGACTCTTGAGCCTTGTATTAAGTGAACTCCAATAAAAAGCAAAAAACAAAAACAAACTCTACAACCTTTCCCAAAGACCCAACGTCACCATCCTATCTCAACTCTATCTTTGATTTCATGGCAAATGTTCAGATGAACTCCATTCTTTAGTTCCACCAATTCAGACCTTTCCATCTAAGACATGCTGTGCTACTTCCGTAGAGTACACCCCCACCTCATTTACCCCGTATTCCAAATGAAAGGAGAAAGTTCTACTCAAGTTGCTTTTTTAAAAAATTGGTACTTTGTGGAAAAGACTCCCGTGTGGGTGCTTCTCTGAACATTACACTCTTAAACACTTCGTCATTGATCAGTCATTATCTATCCTCCTTCTTTTCATAATATTTACTTACTTCCACCTGCCTTTTCATTTATATCACACATCTCATTTATCATAATTATTTTAACAACAAAACTCTCCCTTGAGTGGTTCTCGAGCTTTGTATTGGAGAATTTTAGTATAAAAACCTATAAAAAATGGATATGATTAGATCATGGTATCGACATCTATATGAATTATTCAATGATAAAGTTATTTATGCTGTTTACATAGAAAGATAGCAAACAAGTTTGCGATTTTGTTAAGACAGAGGAACCAGCAGAATGTGACGATATAAATAATAATAATAATAATAATAATAATGAACAGAGTCTAGCGCTGAAAAGGAGAAATTTCGAATTAAAGTTAAGATGTTTACAGGTCTCCAGTATTAAACAGGCCCAGTTCTAGATCGCCTGGTCATTTATGGTTTATTATGGGATGTAATAAATCCATTTGTAGTATGTAGGCTCGCAAATATTAATTGAGAACGAGCAATACTTTATTCATAGAAGCATCTTAAGGATGAATAATAAGAGAAGGAAAAAAACAAAAAAACAAACTCGAAGACTCAGAAGACTTACTCAGAAAACGGTAAAACAAACATAAAAACAGTGTCCATAAGACGAATCCAGTGTGCCATTCATGTTTTGGTTCCACGAGTGCCAAACCCAAGAAGAGAAAGATGACGATTTCTGTGGCTGTACTGAAAAAAAAAAAAAAAAAGAATGGGACAGTGCATTGAAGTAAGACCAGATCTTGAACAGACATCTTGAAAAAAAAGATAAATAAATATATGGATAAAAAGGATAAAATATACAAGTGGTAACGTACCAAACATCACCTGTTATACAATGGCTGATTATGTAAGCAATTAGAAATGGGAAGTTAAGTAAAAATCAAAACAATATAAATTTGTATAAAATGTTAGAACGTTGACGAAACGAAGAAGGTTAAATGCAGCGATACAGCAACAGCTGTTGAAAGCAGCGCTACAGCAACAGCTGACAGCGTGTTTTGACCATCTTAAACGACCTCGAGAATTAGCTTGAATGTGACATCTGTCAGTTGTAACAGGAGTATATTTAGTACCGGTAATGTTCGTAGATGATTTTCTGCATCCGTATAGAATGGAGATCATCAATAAGACGTGAACACAAACATGGCAGTCATATTTTAAGCCACAAAGTATGTCGTCGGGTGATTATATAATGATGTTTCACTGTAGAATTCATGCAAGAACCCAAATACGACAACTAATGAAAACTGTACCAGGGACACAATTGGTAACGTATTTCAAAAGAGTACATTAACACACACGCACATACAGATATCGGTGTGCAGATGGTGTCATAGCTAGCGTCACGAGACGAGAAATCGGCGAGTCGAGTTCGAATACCAGTCGATTTCTTTACATTCACTTTCGCTTAAATACTCTTTGGAAAGGTGTGAATCTATCTATTCCCTCCTCAGCTAAGGATTAAATAGTAGGGCAGACAGGGTCCTTCAACCTTGGTTGGCAAGCATTCTAGAAGAAAGAATGGTCTGAATTCATCAAAACAGGTTTGGCAATAGCGCAACATCACTCCATATAAACCTACTTGCTACAGAAACCACAGCAGCAATATATACGTGATATATATATATATATATATATATATATATATATATATATATATATATATATATATATATATGTGTGTGTGTGTGTGTGTGTGGCATAGACCTCTGGTAGGGGCGGTCTCATCTCGTCTTCTCTTGGCCGGCGATCGCTAGTTGATTTGCTTCGGCAATGAAAAGGCACCAACACAGAGAATTTTAACTTAACTGTCCAGTGGAGGTCGTCTCTCCTCATTGGAGAGCAGTTTCAGATACGAAAGATAACCCGTATACATTGCTTGACGGTTAAGAAACAACTCGCTTAAAAACCTTTCCCTACCTATCATTCCAACACTAGCTTAACCAATCAAAAGCGACTTCCTTATTTTGGCTAGCATCTGACCTACAAGATCAACCTCCGGAAGATGCAGCAGAGATACAATTCACCCTAAAAGCAATAGTATACTAAACTATTATTTAACATATACATATATAATACCAATAAGGATTTTAAAATTAACTTCATCTTATTTTTATTCTTCAGAATAATTTTATGACATCAAAATTGAGGTTATATAATTAGCTTTTCAATTCTGCGCTTTTTCATCTTTCATAAGGCATTGTCAAAGAAAAGTATACGCTTTGTTAGAAAAGTTTTATCGTTTTTAATTTATGTTATGCGTTACGTTGCGCGTTATTTCCAAAATTTACAGTAAATCTAGTTAATATGTCTGTTTCTAAACGGAACTAAATTTTATTAGTGCTAGGCTGCTTCGTTTTAGGGTTAAGGCTTTTAATATTTATAGTCGTTTTTACAAATTATATGTTATAATAAATTTGTAAGTATTTCTCAGATTTTTGGTGTATTTCATTGTGTTGGTTGATGATGTTATTATCAAATATACAGCTAGTCTTCGAGATAATGTAGTAATTGTGGAACTAATGTATAAGTTATTTGAATTTTATTATTATGAGGGAAACATTATCCAAGGGATTAAGAACACACACACACACACACACACACACACACACACACACACACACACACACACACACATATATATATATATTTAAGTTATGAAGAACTTGGTAATACGTATGGGTAATCCCAAGGAGGATGAAATATTTTTTATATATATATATATATATATATATATATATATATATATATATAGTGAGACAAAGAGTAAGGGAGTGATATTTATTAAGTTTAATTTAGTCTGAACGATGACAATATATAGATATGATAAAATATACATTTAAGGTATGCTATATTTATGGGTTAATATGCATAGAACATATGCAAATATAAAAGTGTACATTAATGTCAGCACCCAGAGGCGACATTCTGTTTCCTGCTAAACGCCATTTAGAGGCGATTTATTTATATGCTAGCCTGACGATTGCGTTTAGCATGAAGCAAACTTCAATGTCCACACACACACACACACACACACACACACACACACACATATATATATATATATATATATGGAGAAATATAGTGTTATGGTGTGCTATATTTATGGGATAAAGTGCTCAATATCTGAGATAGAGCGTATGTAAATATAAATATAAAAGTGAACATGCTAGACGCAATTGTTATGCGGCCTGACGATTGTGTCTTGCATGGAACAGCCTGTCGTCTCTGAGTGTTGACTTCAATGTTCACTTTTATATATATATATATGATCAATAAATAATATAAAATACCCATTAAGGGAGAAAATAGATTTTGAGGAGAGAAAAAAGTGCTCAATACTTCTTAGCAGAGCAAGTATTTTATTATGTATGAAAAGGCCAAGAAAAAAAATTCGGCAGATTCACCGAAAAATAATAACATTGCTTGTCCAAAAAGAGCTCTACCACTTAAATAAATAGAAGCAGGCGCCATATTTAATAAATAACTAATCAAAATTACAAACCAAGGGGTAAAAATGGTATCTGAGGAGACAAAAAGTGCTCAGTGCTTCATAGCAGAGTAAATATAAACATAATTAACATAATTATTCTTCATTGCGAATGTGGTCACGTGAATTCTTCTTATAAAGAGAGTTACCTACCTTGCTACTTTTGCAAAATACTTGACCGTCGTCCGAGACTTTCGTGTGATATTATTGAAGGCATATTGTGCTTGGATGAGACCACAGCCTATTAAACTATAAAAGAAAAGAAAGAAATATCCAAAATAAATGCACAAAAGTCTTCTATTTAATATATTAACAAAAATATCAATTAATTTTACAGGTTGCTTATGAAGCCGTCTTTTAAGAATGTTAATGTAGTGTAATATATTCGGTCGTGTGACGTGACTAAAACCAGACATATGACTGACATCACTTCCACTAAGTAAAACTCGCTTTTCCCTCCCTACCTTCCCAGCGTCAAAGACACTACATCCCACACAATTTGAGGCAGTCGTTCAAATCGTGACAAAGTGTATTTATTAATTGTTCGTCACCTTTTTCTCTTTATCTCATGCAAAGTTCTGAATAAACAAATACTGCGCCCAAGAGAAACAAAAGACACCATTTATTTTTATTACAGATGCGGATCTTGTTTCAAAGTGAAAATTGTCTTCTTGGGAATTATGGAAGATCTCAAGATTGTTTATAACTGATTCACAATCCTTTAATGCACTAAGAAAAATATTTCTTTTGAAAGTTTTTTTTTTATGTTTGTTAACATATTTTTTCTCTTTTACTTTTATCTTTTCACTTTTAACCCATCGTTTACAAGAGTTTAAATTAAATTTTAACAATAATCATATGCAATTGATTGTTTTATATTATTTTTTTTATTGCAGCAAAATAAATTTATGACAAACAGTTTAAATCATCAGTGGATATACGAGAGGCACTGAAATGCTCTTGACCTAAGGGAAAAAAAATGAATTAACAATTTTCTTATGTTTGGGGTCATTTCATTAGATTTTGGAAAGGGAATCGGACCGAGAAGTTTTTTTAGCAACTCCTCGTATGTTAAGTGTGTGTGTTAACGGATTCACACACACACACACACACATGTGCACCCTCAGAGAATACTCCCCACATATCTGGTTTTAAAAATAAAATATCTTACCTTATGATCCCAGAAAAAGCAAACATTTCCGCCAACAGGTAAGACAAAAACGCTAGGGAAAAGATCGTCAGAGGTTCCAAAACTAAAATATATAAACACATAAAATATAAAGTAAATATATCAAAACATATAAATATACATACGATATAATAATGAATTTTTATTGCACAATATAATAAAGTTAATATCTTGTATATCCTCCTTGAACCGGCTTCTAATTCTCTGGATGGAGCGGCTTGGGGATAGTAGTCGTGGCTCGTGGGGGCACAGTCCTATGGGTAAGGAGAAACTCGGATGAGTTACACCACGGAATTTGTGAAGTTTGTTACTTTTGTTAATATTTTATTTTACATTTTATGTTTGAAAACATGTATTTTTTCTTAATAATTGTTGATTTGATTTCAAAATTCATCTCCTGGTTCAAATTTAAACCAAATGTAAGCATTAAAAGTACAGTGTAACCCGGATGTAAGAGACTCGGATATAAGAGACCCGGATATAAGAGAAATCCGGATATAAGAGACCCGGATATAAGAGAAATCCGGATATAAGAGAAATCCGGATATAAGAGAACTTTTCTCTGGTCCCAAATTAGAGCCTGTGTTAATCTAAACAAAATAGACCAAACCCGGATATAAGAGAAACCCGGATATAAGAGAAACCCGGATATAAGAGACCTCTTCTCCGGTCCCGACAACTCTCTTATATCCGGGTTACACTGTATATAAATATTTTGAAAGTATCCAAATACTAAATTTTCCTTACTGTACATATAAATACAAATATGACCTAATGTTTGAATTTGAAAGATGTATTTTAATTACAAGAACGAATACCTCTATTAGTTGATTGTATCATAAGACTTACGGAATATGGAGAGGATCAATGTCCATAGTCTAAACGCAGGAATTTTGCTTTAACATTTTCATGCTATAATATTTGATCTATGTAATTAATAAGCAAGAGTGGATTAAGTGTATTGACAATAAAGGAGATTATGTTTCAAATATAAATATTTGTTAAGTAAAATAAATGTTTCTTTCATCGTATTTATTGAGGTACCTACATAGACACGAGAAAAGCCAAAGAAGACAGCCGCTGAAACGTTATGATGGAAATAACAAAGATGAGGATACCCGTCCAAATAATTCGTGGAACAGCCGTACCTCTAATAATGTTTTCTTTGTGTAAGGATGTGGGAAAGTGTTTATTAATTGCATGTTTTTTTCTTTACTTCTTTAAATAAAGTATAAAATGAAGGTCAAATGTATTCTGTTTGTCCTGTTTGCACGTCTGTGAATTTCGCACACACACAAAAGACATACACGTAAGCTTTCATCTATAAGTATAGTCAAATGAAATCCTTGATGATTTGTGAACTCTGGTGCTCAAGCATTTTTCAAACACATTTTAACTTGTCGGTATACGGGGGCGAACGTTGGACACGCAGAACATCAAAGGTCAGTCTGATTCACACGAAGGCCATCAATACGTCTCTTGATTGGACTCTCGAATAATAATAATAATAATAATAATAATAATTATTATTATTATTATTATTATTATTATTATTTTCTAATTCACACAATGATTTGCTTTTGCCTTGTCGGCATACATTAGAACAATCTTTTAATTCGACTGTGAATTTTCCTGGCCTGCATCCAAAGATCAGGTCAAAAATAGTCACACCCGAAGGCCAGTTCATGTTTATACCTGGGAACTTATCATCAACACAACATTAGGATTGAATATTAAACTTTCTAAGCATGGGATCAGCTGTCATGATATTTTCGATGCATTGTTCTTCAATTTTATTTCATTTAATCGAGAGAAGTTGACCTTGCTTTTATTGTAATGTTAAAAAATTAAAAAAGAAAAACTATAAAAGAATGTGACTTCATAATGATGGTTGGCTTACTCTTTAAACCAATTGCGCGTAAAACATTCGATATTAACATTTATTCATTTAAATTTTGTTAAAGACTATTTTTTCTTCGGCTCATAAAAATATATAAAATACACAATGTGTCCTCCCACCCCTATTGAAATCTCTGAGATATTTTAACAAAAGCAGAGTGTTAATAGCGAAAATACTAAATATTCGTATTTTAATCATAATAAGAGACGTATGGTTTTATGTTGATTTTTTAAGCGAAGCTTGCCGAATGTATGGGCCACCTAGTGAGGATCGAACTCGCTTTTCAGTCATAACTGATCTAAGGAGGCAAGCTTGCTTGCCATTAGACCACACCAAAGTCTTAATGGTCTAAGTGTAGCTTAGATGTGGCAAATGGCCGAAAGTATGGGTGGATGGAAAGTAATATCTAGTGAGGATCAGAAACCTCAACAAACAAACACCGTAGACTATCAGTCTTTGTACCGAAACTTATCTTAGCCGTTCGTCCTCTGATGGACTTCATCAAGGCAAATGTAAGGATTTTATTTTGCAACAAGTATTTATAAACAAAAGTAAAAACGTTAATTTTTCAAAATTTTTAAATTTAAAACCACTCGTAAATATATATATACATCATGCTGTCAGTCAAGGTAAACTATGGAGGATGATAAATGATGTAATTTACTGTTTAATAAACAAAAGTGAGTAAATATTCTTGAATTTTTATTTATTTATAACGTAATTATCTATATTTTATTTGGCATTAATTTATGTATTATATATTTTAAATAATAGAAGGTGATGATTGAAATAGTTTTCTTTACATTTTTAATTTTTTTATAGTCATATATTTCGGTTTAGGGAAAGAGTATTTTTTTCAGGAAAGGAGATATTTGAAAAAAAATCCGTGACGTAGATTTATACTTTGGTAAGATTCGATAGCGGCACTCTCAAGAATTTTCCATCTAAGTTACTTTCTCAAATAATAAGATCGAAGTTGTGGTTGAATTTATTTCTCTCTATGACTAATTCATTTGGTAAATGGTTATGTATAAGATCCTTTTGGTGTTCATAGATATAATTTTTAAAATTTCCCCAATATATTGTAAGGAGCAATTGTGACAGGTTATTTGATTCTGCTTCAGAATTATTATTGTTATGGACATTTTTAGATTTATTTTATTTTCCTGTAATATCAAACAACCAGTTACAATTATTACATCTGAAATGTAAATATTTTTTATAAAATCTTTTTAATTATGAAAATAGAGGGAGAGATCTTTTTTGTCCACATGTAAACTGAAGGCAATCTTCATCCTAATGAAACGTTATTTTAAACAAATGTATGATCGCATTGCAGGTTAATTTTTTAGCAAACATATTTACATTAACCCTTTGATCCCTGCGTTCCTGAACAATTTTGACGCTTCTGCTTGAGTTTCTGAATCAGAATTCACAAATAATTGGTATGTAATATTTCATGGTGGATATAAAAATAGTTACAAGTGTGTACCCACCGTTTAACCGGTGGCTGGGCATTACGTCATTTTTCTCTACCACTGTTCAACCGGTGGCAGGTCATTACGTCATTTTTTCTCTACCACTGTTGAACCGGTGGCTGGTCATTACGTCATTTTTCTCTACCACTGTTCAACTGGTGGCAGGTCATTACGTCATTTTTTCTCTACCACTGTTGAACCGTTGGCAGGTCATTACGTCATTTTTTCTCTACCACCGGTAAAGCGGTGGCTGGGCATTACGTCATTTTTCTCTACCACTGTTGAACCGGTGGCTGAGCATTACGTCATTTTTCTCTACCATTGGTCAACCGGTGGCTGGTCATTAAGTTATTTTTCTCTAGCACTGTTGAACCGGTGGCTGGGCATTACGTCATTTTTCTCTACTAGTGTTGAACCGGTGGCTGGGCATTACGTCATTTTTCTCTACCACTGGTCAACCGGTGGCTGGGCATTAAGTCCTTTTTCTCTACCACTGTTGAACCGGTGGCTGGGCATTACGTCATTTTTTCTCTACCACTGTTGAACCGGTGGCTGGGCATTACGTCATTTTTCTCTACCACTGGTCAACCGGTGGCTGGGCATTAAGTCCTTTTTCTCTACCACTGTTGAACCGGTGGCTGGGCATTACGTCATTTTTCTCTACCACTGTTGAACCGGTGGCTGGGCATTACGTCATTTTTCTCTACCACTGGTCAACCGTTGGCTGGGCATTAAGTCATTTTTCTCTACCACTGTTGAACCGGTGGCTGGGGCATTACGTCATTTTTCTCTACCACTGGTCAACCGGTGGCAGGTCATTAAGTCATTTTTCTCTACCACTGTTGAACCGGTGGCTGGGCATTACGTCATTTTTCTCTACCACTGGTCAACCGGTGGCAGGTCATTAAGTCATTTTTCTCTACCACCGGTAAAGCGGTGGTCAGGGCTCAAAGGGTTAAAGATTTAACTGGTATTCCTTATTGGGTGTTTGATTTTATAAGAAAAGAAAAAAGAAACAGAATGCAGAAACGCTATTAAAATATTCGAAATAACATACTTTTGTGGAGGGAACTGTGTCTTGGGCGTTTATTGGGACTTAAGCTGACCCCTGACCTCAAGCGGAACTCATACATAAGATCCATCGCCTAAAATGCTGGAAAAATGGTCGATTCCATGTACAGCTCTAGTAAGTACCTGACTCCTCCTAATGTCCTTTACCTTATTAAGAGCCAGATCAGGTCGAAAATAATGTCCTACTGTCACATATGGACAGGAGCGACCCAGTATTAAGTTTCCAGTTTCGATAGAGTCCAAAACTGTCTATACAGCCTTGTAGGTGATGAATTATTTCCCAGCTTACAACCCCTTTCAGATAAAATGTCGCTGCTCTGTCGCTATTTCCATGGCAAGCGTTCCGACGAAGTACATTGCTTACTTTCACTATTTTAAATCCTCACGGTTAAGACACACGGACATTTTAGCAAACCATCCTCATTACGTTCGCATTCTATTGATGAGATTTAAGTTCCACTTGAACAGCTTCTTCCTACGAACCGTTACTCCTACGAGGATGCTTTCGCGATCACTACAATCTTAAGCTTAAAGTCTAGGGTTAATTGTTATCTTCTCCACACAACCCCTCATAAACTATGATGATTAACTCTT
>CAHIKZ030004396.1:920000-940000 GCA_903632075.3 Acanthosepion pharaonis
ACCCTCGCATTTCTGACACATGCAACTTCTAAATTATTGATATCAATTTGTAAAGCAAACGTTTGCAGCAAAGTTAAAAATCTATTAATCTGTCTTTGAATAGTTTTTATCGAATATTTCAATAGTTTTTCTTTTGTTGATTAGTCGCCTCTTGCTGACATTGTAGAATTGTCTATCTCTCACCCATAAAATGGAACGCTTATTTACTAAGATTGAGTAAACAAGCGGTATATGTTACAAATACCCTTGATTATATTATTTGCTTTGGTCAACTTGAACAAAGTCTGCTACCATCTGACCTGTAACCTGATCCTACTAATAGAGCATAAAAAAAATAAATAAGCAAATAGATTGACAGGCATACAGAAAACAGACGCAAACAAGATAGGTAAAGAAGAAAAACGAGCAATTAAAGACACGAAGAAAAATAAACATTTGAACAGACGGAGGGATAAATGCAAAATCAACAAAGAAAAAACCCAAACACATAAACAATGGATGCGCACATATTCACGAGAATGCGCGTAAGCACGTAAAACCACGCATGCGCGAAAGCTCATTACAAAGAATGAAGCTATATCAAATAAATAAATAAGTAAATAATAAAAAAAAAACACATAGAGAGATATAAACTGAAATCCACATAGGTAATTAAATAGATTGCTTACAACATAGATAATCTTCTATTTATTCTTAATTGTACGCAAGATTATGTACACCTTTTTCAAGTACAGCTTTTTTAGGCATATCCTGGTTATCTAATGTGATCTCTACAATGTTTTACATTTTATATTTTTCTATTCTATTTCACTATTTTGGATTTTTTGTTAGTCGTGCTTTTAATTTATATTGATTGTTTATTGAAATCAAGTAAGGGATATTTTCCAGGTATTTTAAGAGAGTGGGAATGAAAGAGTGAGAGGTTTGTAAATAAAAAAAACTGAACTTGACTTAACACGTAAAAAACTGACCAATCAAAGAAAGAAAAAAAACGTTAGCTTGCCTGTTCTCCTCCAATGACCTCCATCTCATTATATGTCTGCATGACGTTATATAAAACCACAGTGACGCCATCTATAAAAAGGTAAAAGTAGACAACACGATTTTAATAGATCTTCATCTTTTTTTAACAAAATTATCTACGCCTACAAAATTTTCTTTGTTTACAGGTGTTAATATTTCTATTGTAGCTATTCAGAATAACTAAACAATTTAACGATTGCAATTATATATGCGAATGAATAATCAAAAACTTTTTTTACCTCATGTGGGGAATAGTCTATTTCGTCGACAGACGATGAAAGTGATCGTCTGTCTTTTCAACCCCGATGTGGAATGAAGTTCATGTACGTAGGGAGAATCGGAGTTAATTGTAAGCAGGTGATATTAGAAGCTAAAGGATCAACCTAAAATTTAAATTGCCGAAAATAGCTAATATAGTGTTCACAATTTTCAATGTTTATGTTAGATGATAGGCACCAGAAATGGGCCAGGGTGGGCGGTAACTATCGATCTAAAAGGGGAGAAGGTGTATTAAATAGGTCAGAGAGTATTAACCCTGTGAAGGCAAATTGGGGGCATTAGTAATAGGAAAGAATAAATTTAAAATTTAAAAATGGATTTAAAAATAAATTTAAAAATAATTTAAAAAATATATATAAGGTAACGAGGACGTAAGAGATTAACGGAAAGACAATTAAGGAAAATTCTAAGTAGAGGAAAATTTAAAATAGAAATTAAGAAAAATAGAAAATTAATATAGAATAAAAAATAGATTTAGAGGAGGTGGAAATAGATGAGGGACATTATGGTGTCTAAAGAGGCAAAAATTACGCTATGGAAATTTGAATTTGTTATTATGTCGACATATAAAGATTTATAGAGGATGAGAGTTGAGAGGATTTAGGGTAGCTAATTTATATATATATATATATATATATATATATATATGTATGTATATATATATATATATATATATGTATGTATATATATATATATATATATATATATATATATATATATATATATATATATATATATATATATATATATAATTGTTTTTAAAAATATGTATTCATCGCGACACAGAAATTAATATGTTTCGAAACCAAAGCCTAAATCTTAAACTTAAAATTTTAAGTTCAGTTGCATTTTCAAGCGATGCTGAATAACTCACGCTTGAAAATGGAACTGAACTTATAATATATTAAGTTTAATTTATGATTTAGGTTTTGGTTTCGAAACATGAAAATTTCTGTGTCGCGATGAATATATATTTAAAAAAATAATTATAATATTATGCTTTACTGTGTATCGAGCATTGTTTTAAAAAATAAATGATAAAGAACTCTAGATTATAAATCTGACTGTTCTTTCTTTTTATTTTGATTCATATATATATATATATATATATATATATATATTGCATATGTATAATATTAGCCACGCACACTCTAATATGTGTGCCTATGTATGCGATCAATAAAATAAAATAAATTTTATTTTTATTCCAATAAGCGTACATACGACCTTGCAAAAGTAAATTCGTAGCCTGACCGTTTATTAGCTGAAATTTGATTTTAAATTTACATTGTATACTATTTGATATCATCTTCATCTTTTTCTATGTGTTCATGGTCCCCCCGCCCCAACTTCCTATCCCTTGCATCCGTTTATCCTTTGTCGAATCTCTGAACCGTCTTTTATCCATCCATCCACCCAGGATCGTCAGGCAGCTAGCCCGCTGTTTTCATTTTGCCCTTTTGCTTTCGATCTGTCCTGTGAGTGCCAACTTCTCCAAGACTCCTTTTCTCAAAATGTGTCTAAGAAATTTCAACTGACTCTTTCTGATTCTGAATATAAGTATCTTATTTCTTTTCATTTTTCTTAAGACTTCTTCGATGATTACGCGCTCCGTCTCTGGTATTCTCAGCATCCTTCTATAGAACCACATTTTTGTTGCTTCCACTTTTCTCTTCAGCTGTGAGAAGATAATCCAGCATTCACTGTCATACAAGAGAATCACATAAGAGTTCAGCATTCTTACAGCATTCTTTTTTCTTACAGTTGATGGGTTGTCCTTTCTTCACGCTTTCCTTTATTACCATGTCTAGGAGGCCTTACAGTTTCCTTCTATGTCTGACATCAACACAATGTCATCTGCGTCTCTTATATTGTTAAGGTTGTGCCCATCGATAATGAATAAGGTCTCCAGCTCCCTCAAAGAAAAGCCCCCCACCCCGCTGTAGAGGTTGAATAAATCTGGGGAGAAGACACATCCTTCATATCATTTCACCACTGAATAAAATGCATTGGAAAAGAAGACACTGTTCACAAATACATATCTTTTGAGTAAAATAAATTAAGTTTTCATCATTAGCCTGTGAACTTACTGATTGCTCGTATAATATATATATATATATATATATATATATATATATATATATATATATATATATATACTAGATTATACGTGACCCGTTGGGTCACTGACGGTTGAAGTTGATTTCAAGATTCTCTTAAAATGAAAATTCATTTTATTTTGATTCACTTAAATATTTCAATTTGTTCGTGTCATCATTGGTTCCGTTTACAAGTTCATGTTTAACGTTTTACTGATTGTTTACGGCTTTTAATAAGAATAGAATTTCCGGGATAAACTTGAGCTTTAAATAAGATTAACTTAAAAAATATTTTTTTAATATGCCAAAAAATATTTCAAAATCATATTCACTTGAAAATATTTTTTAAATATGCCAAAATACATAACAGTTAAACATTCTTTTCTTTGATTTCTAACGAAATTTTCCTGTCTCTTAATAACTTGTTTAGCTTTTAGAAGGCATCTTTCGCTATTCTAATATATTTCTGTATCTCATTTTTCATTGTCGGCTATAAAACGTGTCTGCACTTGCTTGATTATTACGTCTCCAGTCTGTAGCTTACATCATTGGCTCCCTAACAATCCCATATTCTGTTTTCTTATAATTAATGGTTAGTCCTTTCTCGTTGTTCAAATGGTTTGAACAAAGGTAGACATAAAACCAAACGTTTTTGAAATTTTCTGAAACCTTATATCGAATGAAACAAAGGGTATTTTTCATGGAGATAGCAGTAACTAGAATGCTCATATTGTTCTGAAGAATCTTCTTTTTAGTACTGCGACTTCAATAATTTAAGCTTAGTACTAGATTGGTAGTTAGGTCTCATCATTTTACTGTTGAAATAGCTAGATGCAACCGTAAGTTCTATTCTAATAGTTTCTTCTCTCACACTTCTCACCTACAGAATTCTCTTCCGGATTTTTGCTTTCTAGTCAATTACGACAATAAAAAATTTGAAAGCAACGTCAATCGTCATTTTCTGTGTTTCTGAATTATGTTTTTATTGTCCTTTCTCCTCAAAACGTTTTCTCAGTTTCTTTCACTTCCTGTAACCCCTTGAGTATTAGTGGCTTTATCGCTTTGCGTCGGTTTGAAATGATTAAAACACACACATCGACCAATGGAGATTTTTTTAAAGAGATAACCTTTTTCTTATCACAACATGATATATTACTTTAAATACATGCTACTGGTTTCGACAAAATGGCGGCTCAACTAAGCGAGGTAGGTGTCCATGCAAGTAACCAGGATAGATATATCTCAAAAAGAGGTAACGTTTGCACCGGAATTCATATCCCGTTTAAACAAACATTTCTAAGAGTGAGTGTCTGGTTCTTATTTTTTTTCTTATAAAGATTGTCTTTTTTATCTTTTCACTTTTGCCCAATTTTGGTCAGAATTCTCCGATTTTTTTTTAGCAAATTTTGCTCTCTAATACAGAAAAGTTCAATTTGTTTCTAACAAAGAAAGAGAAGCAAATTGTAAAAAACATCTATTTTTTTTTTTTTAAAGCACTAGCTTCCGCGAAGACAGCAGGCTATTTTGTAGAAAAAAGGACCGTCACTCAACTTAACCATTTTATTTCATTCTTATATTCTTAAATGTTCTTTTTTCCGATCTTCTTGCATAATATCATTTGGGTATACAGAAAATAGCGATTTTCCAAGCGTAGCTCAGATGTGGCACAAGGCCGAATGTATAGGGCACCCAGTGAGAATCGAACTCACTACTTAGTCGTAATTGTTCTAGCGAGACAAGCTTGCTAACCATTACACCACCGCGAGGTGCCCTGTGTATAGAGAATAGAGTGATTTTCCAAGCGTAGCTTAGATGTGGCACAAGGCTGAAATTAGGGGGCACCCAGCGAGGATCAAACTCACTACTCAGTTGTAATTGTTCTAGCGAGACAAGCTTGCTAACAATTACACCGCCACGAGGTGCCCTGGGTATAGAGAATATATATTGCAAATTTATAACCTCTTTATAACACATAATCCGATATATTTTAGTAGCTTAAGTCCCTCTAAGCAAAAATGGTATTTGGATGAGTGGTACATAGGTCACTGAGATAAGAATGGCAGAGAAAAAAAGAATGAAGCGATGGAGACAGATACCTTTTCAAAGTTGGTTAGTTATCAAACAGTCTTTTTTTTCTCAAATCTTCACTGACCCTTGTGTTGTATTATATAAGTGCTTATTTGCACCGTGACAATATATTGTAAAAGTGACTTTTATACTTATCTTAGATATGGTGACGTCACCAAGAGAGGATATGTAAAACCTCTTAAGTTACTTTCAAGAGAAGAGGTTTATTTCTTTTAGTATAGAACGAGAGATTTGATTGGTTCGTTTAGGTTGTTACGTGATCAAAAGGAAATGAGAGAAGGAACGAGAAGCTGGTGAAAAATCAAGAGCTTGGAATGAAAAAATATCTCGAAAAGTCAATTTTGTGTATTTTTTAAAATAATTTCACACCAAGCAAGGCGATAAAGCCACTAAGACAATAGACATTGCATATAAATTTTCTAAATTGGAAGTAAGCAACTGGAAGAGAGTTTCATAGGTGAGAAATGAGTCTTGAAAAATTGCGCAGTACAAAAGAATTAGTCAGTATGATAGTGAATTTGGTATTGTCGGAACTAAGTGAAAACCTTATTTAAAAATATCATAGAAATAAATTAATGTATTTTATTTACGTTTTAATTATTTTAAATTTTATTGAAAGTGTGTATTCTTAATTAAGTTTTACAGACAATTTGGAAGAAGTAAATAAAAATCATAAGATCTTGCATCAAACATATTTGACAAGGTGCCTTACCGTTTAAAAGTGATTCACCAAAGACGAGGAAATATAAAACACTGTTTACACCCATTTCTTGGAAGACAGCCAATACCTGAAAAATATGGTGTACTGTTCAATGAAATAAAGTATTATTTGTGGTGTGTATGTTTTCGCATCCATCCACACACTCACGCATACACACACATATATTACGTGCTTGTCATGGTTGTAAGGTTAGTTAAGTAGGTTGTCGGTTACGTGTTCGATGCTCACTTGATGCTCCACAATTGTGACCTTGTGTCAGACTGTAAGTTAAACATAGTGAATATTTACAATATGTATGTCGTTCTTGGTAGCCAGGGTAGTTGAATATTTTCCAACTGAACCAGTTACTAGCCAGGATTTGGAATACTAATATTCTTGTAAGAAACCTCCGTCAAATTTCCGAATTTGACGAAATTCAATTTTCCATTTTTCATGTAGCCTCGTGTAAACAAAAACCCTGCTTAATATCTATCTTGTGTTTTTATGCCAGACTAAGCTAAGATTACGAAATAGCATGAAATTACTTGACATCTTCATGCTTTAAAATTGACTGACTATTTTATGGCGTTTTATATTACGTATCAATTAATCTTAAGTGAATGAGAAAACGCCGCGAAGATGAGAAATTCTACATGGAGTCAGTCAGTTATGTGCCATACGTGATACACGCTTAGGTGATCATGTATCTTTTGATACATGACTGACGAGGCAGATTTTTTCCCGCAGTAGGTTGCCATTTCTTTCTGTGGTAGACCATCCAAGGCTATAGAACCGGGTCTTCCCTGCTATTTACCCATGCTGGTTGGGGTGGGGGGAGGAGGAGAAGAGGATTCATAACTTTCTCAAGGGTATTAGCACGTAAGTGAACGTAATGGAGTAACTATCCTTAATAATCAGTTCTTAAATGAAAATAAGATATGCTTAGATATAATCAAGGTTTAATCAAAAACTAAGAAATGGAATTTATATGTATTTCAATGTTTGAAGGTTTGTGGAGAAACGCTGAAAAAACTAGTACCCGTTCGAAGTTAAGACTCGGTCAGTACTTAGATGGGTTTACGTTTGGGAACACCGGATAATGTAATCCAAATATGTTTTTCGACTTTAAGTAACCCATAAAGGGTTGATAAGCTGTAAAAAACAAATCAATCAAGCAAGAAATAATAAGGAAATTAATCCTTGCAACTTGTTAATCAAAAAAGTTTCTCAGGTACCTGGTGAATCGAATTTGGTTGAAATGCAAAAAACTACACACGTAGGTACTTCACGCATCCCCGGGAAAGTTTTATTAGTGTGACATCTTATGAGGGATATTTAAAGGACCTATACTTTAATTTATATATATATATATATATATATATATATATATATATATATATATATATATATATATATATATATATATATATATATCCACTTTGTCCTCAACTGTACTGTCGGTATGTTGATGACACCTTTTGTTTATTCAACAGTGAAGTTGAAGCTGACCAGTTTCTTTCGTTTTTAAATGGTTTCCATCCGGCACTGAGGTTCACTATCGAAAAAGAGTCTAATCATCAACTGGCTTTTTTGGATGTATTAGTACATCGTACGTTAACAGGTTTTCTTACTTCCGTTTATAGAAAACCTACTTTTGCAGGGTTATACACGCGTTGGGACTCTTTTTGTCCCACTAAGCGCAAGATCAACATTATCAAAACCCTCCTCCACAGAGCATTAAATATTTTCTCTGAGCCTTTCCTGAACGACGAAATTAACTTTATTAGGGATACCCTATGTAATTTGGGTTATCCTCTTGATACTGTTAATTCAGTTATCCGCAGTAAAGTTGAAGAGTTCAGAAGTGCCGATCTCTACACTGTCAAAAAATGCCCTGTTTACCTTAGATTACCCTGGATTGGTACCAAATGTGACAAATAGCCAAAGCAAATTTCATCAAAGGTTCGCTGTTGCTTTTTCTCTGCTGAAGTTCGGATTATTTTTCAAACTCGGCCTATGTTTCGATCTGCGTGTAAAGACGTTCTCCCTCCCCACCATATTAATTCAATTGTTTACAAATACGTTTGTAGTTGCGGAGCCAACTACATAGGGAGAACAACTCAGCGCTTAGACACTAGAATAAAGCAGCACGTTCCTACTAAAATTAGAAAACACACCTTGCCTTTAAGTGGACTCGTCCCGAACACCTACAGTTCCGCCATATGCGAACATCTTTTAAATAGCAGAGATTGCGCTTCCAAATTTAATGTCGACTGATTCACCGTGTTGGCCCGGTCACACTCTGTATTTCATCTGAAGGTTCTGGAGGCGCTTTACATCGGGTCCCGCAAGCCTTCTTTGTGCAAACAACGTGAGTGTTTGCTGGGACTCGCTGTCATCTGCCTCTAGTTCCTTCTTGCATGTTTACAAATATATATGTGTATGCATATATATATATATATTTTTTTTTCCACCTATTCTTATTGTACATTTCTCTATTTTAATTTTGAATCTCCCGTGGAAGCCTGATGAGCGGGAGCGAAACCGGTTGCTTCCCCCCTTGCTGTTGAGTTTTTTTAATTATTTAATATTGTTTTAATATGTCTTGTAATATTAAATTTTACTTTTTTTTATATATATATATATATATATATATATATATATATATATATATATATATATATATATATATATATATATATATAATGGAATTTGCAGGCACGTTCACAAATATTCACTGAAATCTACATATTTTACTTCAATGGTTTCTCTTTCATATTCTGAACGTTCGATGGTTTTACTGTATTTTACAACCGTAGCATAATTTTAGATTTTCAGGTTATTCATTTAATCCGTTTGCACATTTAAATTGTACATACATTTTATTTGTACATACACATAAATATTTTAATGAAAGATCAAATTACTATAGAAATAAAAATAACATCATAAGATGAAGAAAAATGATGCTGGAAATATCAGTTACATATTCAATCAATTGTATCAATAATAATGATCTGTTGGCATAACTCTCCGTTGTGAAATATATTTTCATTCTCCATGCCCTACCATATTATTAGGTTTTCCAGTAGACATATCTTACATCTGTTACCTTTACGACTATAAGGTTTATCCGTAATATTATTTGCCGTTATTTCTTTTGCTTCAGAAAAAAAGGCGTTAGCTACTTTAGATTTGATTTTCTATTGAATCAGCTGGTGTGTTCAACCAGGTTGCTCTGAGTCAAAAGGAACAATATTTCGAATTTCACCGAGACTATATTTTTATTTTTCAATTTGCACTCACTGCTCATTTCATGAGATTGATGACTTGAATTTTAAAAGTTGGAATAAAAGTAACTAAAAATTAAATTAAATTTAAATTTAAATTTTAATCAACAATTAATAATTTCTTCTTCTTCTTCTTCTTCTTCTTCTTCGTCTATGTGCCATGTCTCTTCAGGACGTGGGCGATCATGGCTCTCTACAATTTCATGCCCTTCGCTTTCTCTCTTTAAGCCTGTTCTGTCAGCCATTTGCACAAGCTCCATAGGTTATACTATGATTTCCTTTGTCCCTCTTGCCTTCACTATGCCCTGTGAGTATAACATTTTCCAAACCCTCTTTCCTCATTAAAATAAAAAATTCAACTTTTTCTTTCTGATATTTAAGTATGTCTTTTTTTTATTTCCATTTTCTCTAAAAATTCGTCGTTGCTTACAGTTTCAGTCGATTTTATTCTCAGCATCCTTCTGTAGAACAACATTTCTGTTGCTTTAAGTGTCTTAGGAGGATTGATATTACATAACAGTTCAGTACTTTTTTCACTGTTTCTAATAAAATTTTCCTGTTTCTTAACACTTTACTAAGCTTTTGAAAAGCTTCTTTCGCTATCTCCATATGTCTTCGGATTTCAGTGTAACACTTTCTGTTCTCTATTAAAACGCTTCACGCATATTTAAATTTTGGTACTCGCTTGATTTTGATATCTCAAAATTGTACTTCTCATCATGAGCTGTCCCTATTGCTGGCAACCATACATTATCTCTTTTTTCAATTGATGTTTAGTCCTTTCTTCTCTCTTTCCGTTAACACCTTCTCTAGGTTTTCATGTGGTTTCCTTTCTGTGCATGCAATCTACAGTATGTCATCTGCATATCTTATGTTGTTAAGATCATGGCTGCCAATAATGAATTCTTTAGAACTTCAAATTCTTTCAGAATCTCCTCACTGTATAGGTTGAATAAATCCAATGAGAAGACCCATCCTTGACTTAAACCCATTTCTATTTTTGTATCTTTAGCGAATCCATTTTCTGTCTGTATGTCTGCGATTTGCTTCCAATATAAGTTTTGGATTATTCTAATTCCCCAAATATGTCATGGTTACCTAGCAGTTCCAATAGTTCTTTGAGATGTACAAAAAATATCTTAATACGTACCGCCACTGGATCAACAGCGACTATTAACGAACTAAAAACCAGTATTGGAATGAATTGGATGTTTATTTCGCCCATGGCGCCAACAACAACGAGGCCATAGAGAGTAAAACCTGAAATAAGAAGAAAAAAGGAGTAAATGTTTCAGAATAAAAGCGATATGGTATTCACAGTACAAGAATAACATGAATCTAAATTTAATTTCCTGATTCCATATAAGAAATCTGGTTCTGGTAAACAATATCCATATCTGCATATAGCTAAAACCTACATCCGCGTCCTGGGTAAGACGATAAACTACATCCGCGTCTTGGATAATGTATCAACTGCATCCAACAGCAAGGCCTTTGATTAGGGTTTGAGGAGCGTGGAACCACTACTACATATATAAAAACAACCATAATTGCTGGTGTTCTCAGGTTCACCCTGACTGGAGGTGGTAGCACCCATTAGGGTCCCAGCTATGGGTAAATAGTTAACCCTCAAATTGGGCTCAAAACACTATGAAAGTGTAAAAATAGTTTTTAATATTAGAAATACTTTGTTAAAAAATTATTACTAGCAATACATTTTTGAAGAAAAATTATTACCTGGAATACATTTTTGAAAAAAAAAAAAAAAAAAAAAACAATCAAAACATTACCAGCAATAAAAATCTTATCGGCATTAAATAATCCATTGTGGTTGATATGCCGTAAAACAAACGAAACGAAACCAACATAGCGGATATTCATTATGGCAGTTAGGTTCTAGTTCCGATTTATTATACACTCTTTTCGTGTGGAACGTTGAACATTGAAGAGATAGTTTATTTAAGCAGACACAGAGCGGTAATAATGAAGCTATGTGATGGAACACTGGTAAAATGTAAGAAAGACAACAAAACTTACCGATGAATAAAAAATTCAAAATGGTAGCCTGAAAATAATATAAAAAGGAAATGTTCATTCTCGACGAGAAACGTTCATTAATTTTTACATTGCAGTTGATGATAGCAATGGTTTATATAAGTAAACATACATTATGAAATGGACAAAGTCCGACAATTATTTTAAGACATGTTTATACATTCTTTTTAGAGATACAAATATCTAATGCTCTGTTTATAATAAACAGTATTAACCAACATTTACCGGCCTGAATGTCCGAGATATTTTCATAGAAAATATTCGTCCTCTGACAGGATTCGAACCTGTATCCTATACGGAACCGTCATATAGCCTGACGTGCCTTAACCGATTGGGCCACAGAGGAGCGTTCGGTTAGTAAAGTCGATTTTACTGTCTTTAAACTACAATCTTCCATGATTCTCTCACGTACATTCATATCTGCTCAAAGCGTATCCAAAGGTAAACAAATGACGTCACACATTATGAAATGGACAAAGTACGACAATTATTTTAAGACATTTTTATGTTTATACATTCTTTTTATAGATATAAATATTTAAGTAAATGCTCTGTTCGGAGGACGAATATTTTTTATGAAAATTTCTCGGACATTCAAGCCGGTAAATGTTATTTAATACTGTTTATTATAAACAGAGCATTTACTTAAATATTTGTATCTATAAAAAGAACGTATGAACATAAAAAATGTCTTAAAATAAGTAAACATGTTCAATACGATAACAGTAAGGATCTGTGAATTGACAAATATTCTCGGGAAAGATAGTGGAGCGGTTTCTGCATGATTTCGAATTCAGAGATATCCTTTTCGGCGACAGTCTACTATTTAACCCATAAAGGAGAAGTAATGGTTTCATGCCTTTCCGAAAGGCATTAGAACTAAGTGCATACAAGAGACGAGGTAGGATCTTGAACTAGGCTCACCGATTCCACCATTCACGTTACGCTACCTGCATCGTCGAGCTACATTCATTGGTTCCGCTAGTTTATATCTTTAAAACTAAGACCAGCCATGCCACATCCACAGGGTCGAATCCTTCATATTCCATTGGTAAGAAGAAAGTCCCACTTGGACAACTTCTTTTTCAAGATCCGCTTCTCTGTGGAACAAACTTTTGAGAGGATCACTACGATCTTAACCTCTTCAAGTTTAGGATCAACCGTCATCTATCCTTTATAACATAATCTGCACTTTTTTTTCGTCCTATTACATTTATAAGAACATCTCATTCAGTAACCCTCTATCATGAGTGGCTCTTGTGCCTTGTACTGAATGAACATTAAATAAAAAAAGAAAAATTAATATATGTCAAAGAGAAGCCTTTAGCAAAAAACTTCTTCTAACACTGAAAATGAACTGAAGACAACGATTATGGCAGCATTCAACAACTTAAACAAGGAGACCGTCCAGAAGAGTTTCAGGAGATTCCAAAATCACCTGGAGGCCGTGGTTGAAACCAATGACGATTTTATTGAATAGATTTACTCTTTACTATTTCAAGATATTTTTGTATAATTTTGGTAAATATATCTGTTAAAATGAGATCTCAGTGTTATTTTCATTTTTGCGTAATTTAGACGACAATTCACCCATCGCACCCTGTAGACATTAACATAGGTATATATCTGTTTAGGAAATATATTATGCCACATTCCCAGGGTAGAATCATCCCTATTTCCTTCATATCCCATTGGCAAGAAAGATGTTTCGTTCGGACAACCTCGCACTCTATTTTCACTAAGGAACAGAATCCCGAGAGAATGCTTCGCCGATTTATACGATCTTAACCTTTCAAGTCAAGGTTCAATTCTTATTTATTAAACATATCCTCATAATATGCACTTCTTAACACCTCTATTTACCCCCTTAAAACAACGTCAATTAGTAAAACCTTTTGAGTAGTTTGTGGGGACTTATATTGGGTGAACAACAATATAAAAAACAAAGCTGGCGTAACACTTTTTGCTAAAATGTTTTACTTCTCTTGATGAACGATCATTATTTTATTTTTGTTTCCTTACAAAAAAGCAAGCATTTGTTTCATTGACAAAAAGCAAGCATTTCATACGTCAGCGCAGTTGCATGTATATGCAAAAGATTAGGTGTGTGTACAAGTTAGCAGCGCCTATCTTTTGTGAAAACGAGGTAGTGAATGCACAGTAGAAAAGCGTTAAAAAGAAAAGACTGGAAAGTTGGGCACACTTAAAAAAGGAGAAAAAGATCCAATTCTCTCTGACACTATTCCCTTTCAAGTAATAATGCAAAGATTAAAAGCAAATCTGTAAATATTAACATATCATGTACTTACAATAACAGCAAATATTAAAACGCTTCCCAGATTTTCATAAAAGACTCTATCGTTGAGACTATATGATGCTTCGAGGATAATTCTGCAAAATAAAAAAGAGTTATTGTTTCTGATGACGACACGTTTTGATTTTAGAAATAGTGAAACTATTTATTTGAATTTTCTCCCATTGTTTTGTAGAGTTAATATCTCCAGCCAAAATTGACACAAGACGGTATTTCTGGAACAAACCCTGAAGTTATACACTAACAATCGTTTTGCGAGACGAATATCTTCATGGAACGTCGATTTTGAATTTTCGTTATGTTAGTTTACGTCACGACTAACAATATCAAAGAGTTGTGGTTGGTATTTAATTGATATTAACCAATTATTTAATTAATCAATTAAATTATTATTGACTATGCAGAGCTTAGTTTTGGTATAAGGTCAAACTCAATTTGGTAGTAATTGGTCTGCAAGATAAGTTTGCTTCACAATGATGCGAGAATTCACTGGTATGCAAAATAGGAGTGTTCACTAGTGTAAACTATTTTATGGTCTAGATTTAGAGTAGAATCTGAAAACAGCAAAAGGTCAAAGTTCGAAACAAGCAGGAAGTAAAGAGCATTGGTTTTATTATTAAAATATTTTGGATTGTAATAATAATGCATTTTTATTGCGAATGCAATAACATTTTTGTGGATATTATTTTTTCAAATACAAGTTCTATTATTTAGTCAAGGGGCGGGTAAATGGATTGTAACACGAGAGAAAGTGGCTTACTGCTGGGTCGAACACGGATTCGCATGTGTCTCGCATATAAAATATGGCAGTTTCACGAAACGTCGGAGTCGGATAGACTCTCGTGAGAAGTTCTTTTAACATATACACATTTAAACTGTCATTCAATCTATAAAAAGTGCTTAAAGAGTCGACAGAAAGAATGGCGACTACCGTAGTGAACAGGAAACACGCGCTGTTGGATTGTTTGATTTAAGTTCATACTGCTAATCTGCTAGTAGAAGGAAACTGATTCTGGACATTTATTGGAAGCCAGAAGAAACTGATTACATGCATTCATATCTTCCCCAACGGATATGTGCGCGTAAGTGAATGCAACTAACCAACTGAACTATAGCCTCTCTGGCTGCGAGCCGCTATCCTTTACACCTCCCATACATCCCAAATTTTTATATTGAGTATAAAGGATATACCACATAACATCCTTGAATGCTTAGCCTTAGAGCGGATGGAATGGAGATCAACGTGTTTTAGTGAACTCAGCAGTTTTTAATCTGCTTGTCTGAATCATCTTCAAGAAGCGAGAGCAAGAACTAAAAGGTCAGCCAATCTAACAGTGATCTCATCTCACAATCCTCACACTTGCTCCATATGTGGCCCCCTTTGTAAAATCACTAGCGGGTCTTAAATGCCACTTAAGATTATCGCATAAAATTTAATGACTGAATAAACTAAGCTGTCAGATCCTCATACGTTGAAACCGAAGGGAGAGTTCATTATATATATATGTATATATATATATATGTGTGTGTGTGTGTGTGTGTGTGTGTGTGTGTGTATGTATATATATATGATAAAAACTTTAAATAATTAAATAAATGAAACTTAATTTATTAATAAATAAACAAACGAAAAAATATGAAAGTATGGACCTATGCCTGTGTGTGTTCATATGTGTACATATACATGTGGTCATGTACATACACAAACACCAAAAAACGAACAAACCTAACCCACCATAATTAATACCTCAATATATAACACCAAGGCAAAAACAAATAAACTACTAAACATAAAATAAAAATGAAACATTAAATAAACGATAAAAATAACATATAATATAAGCATACATTTATTTCAATTACATACACTGTTTATCAATTACATGTACGTGTTTGTGTGCTGCGTGCGTGCAGTACGTGCGTTGGTGTGGGAATGTGTATATATATATATATATATATATATATATATATATATATATATGTGTGTGTGTAAAAAATGATATTTAAAAAATTAAATAACTTCACTGCACATGCCTAAATATACGCGAACGAATAGATGTGTGCGTATATACATGCGTAAATTACAAACATATGCACATAAATTCTAACAATAATAAATGTAATTAAAAAGTTAACCACCTACAATTAATACTTATATCATCAAAGCCAATTAAAAAAACGAAATGATAGCCCAGTAAACATATATAAACATGTTTATATATGCATGTGCATATATGTGTGTGTGTTTACATCTGTATGTATATATGAGTATGTGCATGTATTTACCATTTAAGCATTAAGATCATTGGTATCATATATATATATATATATATATATATATATATATATATATATATATATATATAATTTTTTTTGTTTAAAAATATGATTCCTTCGCTACATAAGAGTTCTCATGTTTAAAAAACGAGAGCCAAAACCATCCAAAAAATTATTAAAATTAAGTTGAATTGAGGTGTTTAGTCCCGTTTCATCTTCAAGCGAAATTTTAGGAATCTAAAGTGGATGGTTTCGGCTCTCGTTTTTGAAACATGAGAACTCTTACGTAGCGAAGGAATCATATTTTTAAACAAAAAATATTATAATATAAGCTCTACTTCTGTATGGAGCACTGTCTTCTTAAAAATAAAAACAAAAATACTAAGGAACTCCGGATTATGCACCCAACGCGTTCTTTTCTATTTTCTGCATACCTGCGCACTTTATATATTATTTATTGCATAAGCATTAAAACGTAACTAAAAGAAATACCACTCCCCGAGAAAAAAACAATAATGCCCATAAATAAATAAAAATAAATAAATAAGTAATTTAAAAATAGGTCACATGTCTAGAGCCAGAACAAAACTAGACTAACTAGACAAAGAAAAAAAAAAAAAAAATAGGGTAAATGATTACGACGTACATCCGTTTTGACGGGCGCAAACGATCACACTGACAAGCGCACACGCGAACACAGAAGAAAAACTACATCAGTGGTAAATGGGTATAAAAAGAAAAAAAGTGAAAAGGTATAAGCAGTAAATTACTGATACCCCCCGAAAGTGTGGACGAACAGACCCGTCTACGAAACTCTGGAGTTGGGATGCTGACGGTAACATCAATCGTCTAAGTGACAATTTTACTTACATTAATCCATATATATATATATATATATATATATATATATATATATATATATATATATATATATATATATATATATATAATTATTTATTAAAAAATATGATTCCAAATCGCTACATAAGAGGTCTCATGTTTCAAAACAAGAGCCGAAAACTTCAATATAATCCTTTAAATTAAATTGAGTTGAAATTAAAAAGGGCTCCGTTCCATCTTCAAGCGAATTTTTTGTTGGAATAACGTATATCTGAAATTTACTTGTTTTAAAAGTTGAAATCAAAATCACCATGGTAACAGTTAGGGGAATTGTCTAAAATGGGTAGGCGAGTGTAGGGTGTTAATGATGAGTGGCGGTATAGAGATACTTTCAAGGTGTCAAGTCGGGGAAGGTGGGGTGTTAAAAAAAAAAAACGAAGATGTATTAAGCTTTCGTCAAGTTGGCTTGTCTATGGAGATTTATTTATTTATTTTATTTTATTTTATTATGAAAGGGAATTGTGCTTATAAAAAAAAAACTTTCGTGGCGTTTTTTTTTGACGACTTCATAAAGGGTTATCTTTTTAGGTAAGGTATTTAAACTACTAATTTGGGCTATGTATTATGAAGGGTGTTATGTTGTATGCAAGTTTGTAGTTAATAATTTCTACTATGAATCTGATGATTGGATTATTTGTTAAGCAAGTTATATAAATTTTTTTTTTTTTTTTTTTTATTTCAAACCAAAAATCTGATGATGCCTACAAAAACCGTTAACTCGTGTCTATTATTTAATAGATTATTATTATTTAGAAGTTTAATAATGTGTAATTTTCATGGAGGCACAAAGGGCATGGGTCATCCCAAGCCTTACATATTCTAGCCTTGTCAATAATTTTCCATTTAACTTTTGGTGTCTTATTTGTTTCCTTCAAGTGCCAAAAATATTTTGATAGTGAAGTCTGGTTTCTTTTTTTATATTATTAAAGGAGCACTTATGCTGCCTCCATCTATCTTTAAAATTATTCTTCGTGGACCCAATGTATATCATATTAGTGCTAAGGCTCTCTGTGGATGAAATAGTGCATTGGTATACCACAGAGTTAATACAACATTTATTTTCTAATGGGCAGTCTTCTGGGTTTCTACAGTTACATAATTTTTCCTATTATCATCTGATTTAAGTGTAGAGTTTTTATTAATACTGTTTTGGCATGGGGTTTTGTTCAAGATCTTATTATTGTGTTTTTTATTATGCGTTCAAGATTATCAGAGCAGCTGTAGCTCAATTTTAGGGTGTTCTTATTGAATATATTACTAAGCTTACTATTGGTGGGGAAGTGTTTATTAATTAGAGCTAAGAATTTCAGATATACGTTATTCCAACAAAAAATTCGCTTGAAGATGGAACGGAGCCCTTTTTAATTTCAACTCAATTTAATTTAAAGGATTATATTGAAGTTTTCGGCTCTTGTTTTGAAACATGAGACCTCTTATGTAGCGATTTGGAATCATATTTTTAAATAAATAATTATATTTATGCTCTACTTTTGTATCGAGCACTATTTTTTAAAAATAATAACAAAAATACTAAGGAACTTTGGACTATTTACCTAACCAGTTCCTTCCTATTTTCTATATATTTTCACATATATATATATATATATATATATATAAGTGAACATTGAAGTCAACACTTAGAGGCGACAGCCTGTTTCATACGTTGACGCAATCGTCAGGCCACACACACACACACACACACACACATATATATATATATATATATATATATATATATATATATATTCTACCTTCAATTACATTTTAGCAAAAAATGAAATAACTGAAAATAAAAATCAACTCATTTTGTTGTGGCGATACACTGCCACCTACACTCATTTGCCCTTGCCGCATTCATAGAGCGTTCCACTGATCAAGGTAAGAGTGTTGCCACCCATTTTGGGAATGAATAATACGAAAAGGCCTGATGTCTGGGTTAATTTAAATCAATTTCATTTAGAGACCTGAACTCCAAATATAATAATAAATCTCCGTACTTGTCATAGCTTAATTAGCCATCCCCAATAAACCTTTGCACGTCAAGAAATTGTAAAAAAGCTTTTCTAATGAAAACCACAGCCGGTACAATAAGGTTTAGGATTCTAAGGGAGAGTCGTTTCTAAGGTAGAGTCATTTGGTGACGGTCATATCATACGATGGTGGGAAAGGAACGTGAATCTCGCTTTTGAAGGAAACTTCAAACCATTGCTTATTCACATGTACTGTTATCCCCCACCCCTGAATTCTGTTTCCTCCCACCCTGAATAACATTTTCATCGGGAATGCGGTCAGCAAATGTTTGTCAAGAAGGTAAATATAAAAGTAAGCTTCATCTCTGAAAACATTTTCAAATGATTGTAAATAATAAAAACATTTTAAAAATACTTTAAAATACTTTCTTCGTTGTAAATACAATCGTTCCTGTCACAAATCATTCTGGGTATGACGATAAACTAGATTCGGCAACAAGGTTTCTGCTCGGAAAATTGGAAGTTTTGAGGAGTGTAGGACCGCCTTTTAATTACTGTTGCTCCCAGGTGCCCCCTGACTCAGGTGGTAGCACCTCTTAGGGTCCTAGCTATGGGCAAATAGTGAACCCCCAAACAAAACACGATGAAAGCATAAAAACACATTTTTATAGTAAAAATACCAGCAATACACCTTTATATTAAAAATTACCAACAATACCTATTTATAGTAAAATTACCAATAATATCTATTTATAGTAAAATTAGCAACAATGCCTATGTACGTTAGAATTACCAACATGAAGGAACTCTTTGATGACATTAATCCTTATATCCTACAATTTCTTAAATCAAACTGTATTCCAAAATATAACTTCAACAAAGCTACAACATAAAACACACATATCACCGCCTCTCGTAACCATGGCCACACAAACATGTATATGCCCAAAAGTTGAGTATCATCTACCATGTATTCAATTGTGAAAGCAGAATAACATATATTTT
>CAHIKZ030004396.1:945000-1032500 GCA_903632075.3 Acanthosepion pharaonis
AAGCTCGTTAGGCAAGGGGGTTTCCTCTTTCCTTCCTGACTTCAATATATCCTGTGAGTGTCAAACCTATTTCCTCATTAGAAAATGTCAGCGGTCTCTTTCTAATGTTAAGTACAATTGTCCTTTTTGTTTACATTTTCTCTAAAACTTCGTTATTGTTCACCTGTTCAGTCCATGGCATCCTTAGCATTATTCTGTCGGGCCACAATTCTGTTGCCTCAAGTAACTGCTTCATTTATATAACATGACAGTTAAGTACGCTTCTCTTTGTTTCTAACGAGATGTTCCTCTTTCTTAATACTTTGCTTAGATTTTGGAAAGCATCTTTCGCTATTCCAATGCGCCTTCGGATTTCAGTTTCGTACTTTCCATCCCCGATTAAAACATTTCTCAGTTATTTAAAATATTTTACTTGCTTGATTTCGATATCTTCAATTTGTAACTGTTGGGTTCTTCTTTTTACTGATAACAATAAATTCTGTCTTATTATAATTGGTGTTTAATCCTTTCATCCTGCTTTCTATAACTACCTTCTGCAGTTCATGTGGTTTCCTTTCTGTGTTTGCCATCAACACTGTGTCATTTGCATATCTTATGTTGTTAAGATTGTGGCCGCCAATAACAAATCCTGGTATGACTTCTACTTCTCTCAGAATCTCCTCATTGTATACAACAGATAAGTCCGGTGAGAAGACACGCCCTTGTCATACACTACTTCGGGGAATTAATATTGCCGGAAGTCTCACCTGCGACAAGCACCAAACCTAGAAATAACCAGTTAACGAAAGTATCACTGCAATTAATGTCCAAACAAGTGACTGACCCTTACGAATGGGAAGACAGTTATGTCGCAAGGGCGTTTATGGTATCCTCAGTCCGGGTTAACAGGTTTCATTTGCATCAAAACTCCTCCTAATGTATTTTCACTCGGTGTCCTAGCATTGCAACATTATGGTAGACTAAACAGAAATAAGTAAATATCTCTACGAATCATATGAAAGAGATTCACCCGGAGAAGAAAAGACTCTTTAAATTTGTTGGAGGTCAGCGCTACGGGCAGAAGTTAAATAAAGAGGGAAGTGAATGACAGATAAGTAAATGCAATTTTTTAGTCAGATGCTTTGGCGTGCAGCCGGTTCAACAAGCTTAGTTATGGAAGATGGCGCCGTAAGTACAATAACTATAGCGTTAAACCCGTATGTGTTTTCAGCAAAAACCAGTCAAACTAATAATGGCGGCACATTAAATTTTAGCATTACTAGGAAAAAAAAGTTTAAAACGTCAGTGTAATTTCATTGGCGTCATTTTTGTTTAGAATGTCCGACAAAAAATAAAACTAATTTGTTTTATGTTTATGTCAGATACTATAACCATTTAAATTGACAAACACACACACACACACACGCCCCCCACTTATTCTGATATGTAAGAGCAACCGTTGACAAAAAAGAGATTATTTTGAAAAATAGATAATTGTGTATAAATCATACATTACAGCTTTTGCATTTATTTTACACAAAAAGAAACATTTATTCTGCAGCATAATCTCCTTCTGTAAATTCACGTAATTCGTGGGTTAATATTAATCATATAATGACTACATTGATTAAATCTGGTATTACGAGTACTTCTACTACACACAGACACACACGCACGAGCAAACACACAGATACACAGACGCATACACACAAACGCATGCATACATACACACACATTCATACCCCCATATATATATATATATATATATATATATATATATATATATATATATATATATAAAACTAAAAACTGGTCGATTAGAATATGTATGAAGAATAGCGTTTTTAAGGCAAGCAGTCTTTGTAATTCTAGTGCTCAATACCCAAATGATAGAACCTTAATAGTGCCAAATGTTCACTTATCTCTACACTGATTGTTGCAGAGATTATATCCTATCTATCTATCTATCTATCTATCTATCTATCTATCTATCTATCTATCTATCTATATATATATATATATATATATATATATATATATATATATATATATATATATATATATATATATATATATATATATATATATATATGCCACAATTGATGAGATTTGATACAGTATTATTAATAGACCTGTTATTAAAAAATTAATTTCCCGATTTTAAAAAAAAAATTCGAGTTTTTTATAACAAATATATTCGGGGAAAATATATGAATGTAGCAAGGCGACTAGAATCCATAACCATAAAATATGACGATCTGCAATAAATACAATAAATATTGAAAATAGTATATATATATATATATATATATATATATATATATATATATATATATAAATAAAAAAAAGAACAGTAAGATATAAAATCCGGTGTTCTTATAGATATTTTATTTTTACAAAATAGTGCTCAAAACCATATTTTAAATCAATTAATTTATAATATATATATATATATATATATATATATATATATATATATATATATATGTGTGTGTGTGTGTGTGTGTGTGTGTGTGATTAAATAATGTTTCATAAATATTGTACTCATGTGTGTATGCGTATGTTTTTTACTGTTTGTCTGTTCGGAAAAAAGTGATTTCATTGTCTGTACACACACACACACGCACATAAACACACGCGCGCGCACACACACACACATATATATATATATTGTCTGATAATAATAAATATACATTCTGTTCTGCCCGATAAAAAAAGTATATTTGTGTGTGTGTGTGTGTGTGTGTGTGTGTGTGTGTGTGTGTGTGTGTGTGTGTGTGTGTGTGTGTGTGTGTGATAAGGAGTTACTGTATATATATATATGTGGTATGTAGGTGTGTGCACATGTTTCTTTGTGTGTATTCATATATTGATTTATATGCGTAATTCTCCGTAAGAAGAAAAGGGTATCTGGGCATGTGACGCATTTCGTTTCTATTCAGGATTAATAAATTACATAAACAATTGAATAAAACGATTGTGAAAAGATTGAAAGCAGATGAAGTATAAAGGGTAACCTTTGCAAGAATCCAAACTGCCACTCTATATTACGGCTCTCATATCTGAATTGTAACACTGAAAAATGGACGCTGTAAAACTTTCATTTACTTAGCATAACTCTTACATATTTTGGTCAGTCAAGCAGTGATTATGTACAATATATTTAAAAAAAAAAAATTTTTGTGTCCGACTTGATTCATTATAAGGATCGTAAATTTTGGTTTAAAATCTGTATATTCAATTAGTACAACGGACATATTTTTGTGAGCTAAGATTGTCGAGCTGATTTAGTAGAGCTGAGTTAGTAATTACAAATGTCTGCCAAATCACAAAGAAATTTGTTCGCAGAATCAATACAATCAGTGCAAATGACTGTATATCACATATGCCGTCTTTTTAGCTTCATTCACTTCAATCTTCTGCATACACAAACGTTGGCAATTTACAATATCATTTTATTAATCTATAATTGCTTTCCAGAGTTTGAATAATAGAAAATTCCTTTTAAATAATTCAGCAAAAATAAATATATATTTATCGTTTGCAATTAATTAAGTTTCAGGGATTTGTTGTTAGTGATTATATTCTGTCGGTGAAATTAGAACTTTTCTGCCTGAATTTAAGGAATGAGGATCTATTATCTTGACTATTTATATTTCAGATTATTGTCCTCATCTTTATTATTGGTATCACAGCGTGGGGTACAATCACCAAAACGTTAACGTGATAACAACAAAGATGAGGACAATATTCTGAAATACAAATAGTGAAATTAGTACTGTTTACAATCCCAAGATGAAATTTAGAGCGATCTCTAATTCAATTTCAAAATTCAAAATTATTTTATTTATTCTTCAGATTATTTTGCTGTAGAAATTCTACACTTGCCTTGATAAATTTCCTCGATTTACGAAACGCGTTTGCATAAATGTTTTTCCACTTTATATATATATATATATATATATATATAATTTATTCAAAAATTATAACATAAATGTATTATATCACTACAAAAATAGCCATTTTCTTTCAACACTTCTGGTATCTTCTCAAGTAATGGTGTTGAATGTAGAATAAGGAGTTTTCGAATAAATTATATTTGCTCTACTCTGTAATGAGCACTCTTTTTAGAATAGTGTTTTTGGTTATTGGAATTTTATTCCGTCTACGCCAATCTTATACTTGGGAATATATATCAATATCTATCTATCTATCTATCTATCTATCTATCTATCTATCTATCTATCTATCTATCTAAAACTTCGAACCTGCGTTCCTAGACCCCAGTATCCAAACGTAAACAAGGCAATTTTCTAAAAAAAGAAATGGATTTTTATTAATCCGGCAGATTTTTTATCAATTTAAACGTTATTTTGTATTTGAGTAGACGCCCCGTTTATTTATTAAACAGTATATTCATTTATTTTTAGTCTATCGGTTTGAATGTTTGAGAAATCTTATAGAAAATTCAGGCTCTCTGGCGAAATTTTGGCCCAGGGAGACGCAAGTTCGAATTCTGGCATATATATATATATATATATATATATATATATATATATATATATATATATATATATATATATATATATATATATATATAAGATTTAAGAAACAGCGGATATTTTTATATATATTTTATAAATATAATATTAAAAATATTAAAATAAGATTAAAAATATAGCATTAATAATATTATATAAAAAGATTAGCTTAACTTTTAAATATCAATTTTATCTCGACTTCGAAGTTTCTTGGTAAAATTTACAGTTTTCAGGATGTTCTGATTTTAAACAATATTTTTTAAAATTTTTTTTCCAATTTTACCAAGAAACTTCGAAATCAAGATAAAATTGATATTTAAAAGTTAAATAATCTAATATATATTAATAATAATAATAATAATATATATATACATATATATATATATATATATATATACATATATATATATATATATATATACATATATATATATATATATATATATATATATATATATATATGTGTACAGTGAGAACTTCATATTCGCGGGTTTTAGGAACCAGAAGTGCTTACAATTACCTATTTTTATTGTTAAAAGCTCACATGCCTTAAACTTTCATCCTAACCACTTTAGAAACATTGCAGGCCCTTTTAAAAACATTTTTGAAAAATAGTATTGGTGACCATACACTTACATGCAGCGTAAATTTACTTTCATACGTACAATAACCATTTTTAATTCCGCAGAGATCGATATAAGCATTGAAAATACTGTACAAAATGTATGTGTAACATGACATAAAATATAAAGTCTACATCATTTTCTAAAAACGAAACTGTGATGGTGCCCCCAGACTTAGCATAAGCCACTTTTAAGACCTCAGCCGCAAATTCTAACAAAGAACAAAGCCCAAGCACTACGCATGTCTTTGAGTTTTTTCTTTTCCAATGAAGATGTTCAATTTTGCCATTTTTTACCTTGAAAATGGACTGTTATATATATATATATATATATATATATATATATATATATATATATATATATATATATATATATAGTGTATATTTGGGCTTTCGTATAATGTGGTTATAAGCCAACAAAAGTTCTTTTTAAGGATTTTCTTTTCAATATTTCGGGCCCTCTTCCTGGTTTTTCCCTGAAAAATTGAATATATGCGTATTTGAATACTTTATGAAAGACTTTTTGTTGAAAATGTTGTAATTGTATATAGGTATTTTGTTTTTACGATATATCGATATATTGATCGCTATATATTATTAAATAATGTCCGAGAGATATTGAGATCAGCATCACATGACTTAAAAGGTAAAGGAAGAGAGGACGTGAGAGAAAGAAGGAAGAGCGGGCATTGATTACATATTTCATCTATTTGAGCACAGTCCAGTCTAGTCCAAATTATTTACGTACATTGACTACTGTCCAGCATGCGTTCATGTATGTATGAAAACAATGGAAATAAGGTTCGTTGATTAAAAGAAATAAGCAAACAATTCTTTATCAGGAATTTATTTCATTGACAAATGATTAATAAAATCGAATGTATATTAAAAAAGTACTTACTATATAATAGCCCCGACAATTGTTCCAACAATGATTAGCATGCTGAAAAATAAAAGAAAATGGAGAGTAGATCTCAAATGAATTCTAGGATATCGAAAAAAAGAACGCCCCTTCCCATATATATATATATATATATATATATATATATATATATATAGAGAGAGAGAGAGAGAGAGTGGAAATAGAAATCGATACTGCATGGTGACTACCAATTCCACATTTCTACTTTGTAAGAAGAAGGAACTGAAGCGGAAACTTATATTCACCATGCATTGTTGTTTTATACAGCAGCGGCCATAATATAAGGAACGGAAACAACAAAGAAAAAAAAAAAAGTAAAAAGTAATGCATGATTAGCAATGAAATTTTTACCGAATAAAGATTAGGGTGTAATGCATAAATATTATACAAAGTTACCAAAATTTACATAATAGTTTTTTTAAAAATAAAGATTAAATGGAACAAAGGAAATAAGCTACAGGACAAAAGTTAAGGAACGATCTTGTTAATACTTGATTGTGAACAAAATATCAACAAAATTTAATATTTGGTAAACATCCCCTTATTTTCAATGACTTCTCTGCATCGTCGACCACATGATCTAATTAATTTCTTGCAAAAATCAGCAGTAATTCCCTCCCATTCGTCTTTCAATAACTCCCATAGGTGATCCTGGTTTTTCGGATTTCTTTTCTGAGCCCTTCCAAACAACGTTTACAAGGTGCGAGGGGTAAATTGTCGACATTTTATATTTTTAATTTTGCGCATGTCATTTGGGCACAGTCTGTGAGAAAAAGAGCATCATGAAGCAATTAACTCCACCAGAAATTAAAAAATTGCATACTGTGCTGTTTGTGGAGACAGTGGAGATGATTCACAAAGAGTTGGATGAGTCTAATGGTGATTACGAAGGTACGGCAGCTCGGAAAACACACAGAGATCGTTATGATAAGAAAAGAATTCCCGATTTTGCTAGTGAGGGACTCAGACTCAACAGGGAGGCCTACATCAAGTGCCTTGATGTGCTTTCGTGGATCAAGAAGGTGTCTGCTGGAAGACCCTATGTCTAGCAACAGGACTCTGCCTCATGTTACACAAGCAGGAGAACACATTCATGACTGTCAGACAATTTCTGTGATCACATCATCCGGCCACCTAACTCTTCAGACTACAACCCCTCTGATTATTGTGTGTGGGACGCAGTTGAGCAAGAGACTAACAAAACTCCTTGTAATAACAAAGATGAACTGAAAGCAAGGATTATGGCTGCATTCATCAACTTAAACAGGCTGCAGGAGATGAAGACAGTGAAATCAATTACTATTATTGAATGACTGGCGAGAGATTTATTGCTGAGATAACGGCTCATATTCTCATATATTGGAATTTCAGAGAACAATGTAGGAACTAGTGTGTTTCATTATTTACAAGTGGGTAATTTTCTTCATCTTTGTTGATTTTATCACAACTTTTCGGCCTTTGTACCTCATCGGCCTTTTTGGATAATTCCCTGATTTTTGGTAATTTTAAAAAATCGCCCCCCCCCAATTTTCCTTCTAGGGTTTGTGGCCCCCAGGTTGTGAAATTTTAAAATCGACATATAGTAGAGAGGGGTGAGGCGTATCAAAGTTTCCTCGTGGGAGAGACCCTAGCGTCAGCCCTGACAACAACAAAGTGCAAATAGTGTAAATAATGATAATTCCCAATCCCAGAAATTCAGACCACTAGTATGTTACCCTAAAATTAAAACAAGTATATATAAATATAATAATAATAATTATAATAATAATAATGGCGATGATGACGATGATGATGATGATGATGATCTCTGCATTCGTGTTCAGCTTAATTTTGCTTTAGTTCTACTGTGTTTATATCTCTTTCAGTCCAATTCAATGCAGGATCTTCCCTCGTTGGAGGGACCCTTCCCTAATTGTCTTCATGGGTAGAGCTATACTAACCATCTTCAGGGACAGAGCCGTATTCACCAAGCTTGGCCAATTGCCAGTTGATAAGGCTACTTAACCTATTGTTGGAGGTTTTGAATTAAGAATTGTCCCTCTCCTGAACCGGTTGCCTCCAAGGCTATAACACCAAGTCTGTCCTGTTATTTAATCCATAGGTGCGGGTGGTGGATTCACACCTTTCCCAAGTGAATGTAAAGAACTCGAACACGGCTCTTTGATTCCTCAATCCAAGTTTCAACTCACTCCCTTATATCTCTCATAAAAGTTTAATCCTTCCAATAATGTCCAGACAAGTCTATAGATTGGACATGAGAAAAGATTGTTATACCAAGTGGCTGGTATCGAGATTTTGCCTTTGATGTCAGTTAAGATGATCCACACAGGTTAATTCTCCGTCTTGGGTATGACAATAAACTACACCCGGCGTCTTGATTAAGACGATAATCTACATACGCGTCCTGGATAAGATGTCCAACAGCAAGGCCTCTGATCAGGAGGTTTTCAGGAGCGGGAAACAACCTCTTAATTTCTGGTGTTTCCAGGTCCATCCTGATCCGGGGTGGTAGCAAATAGTTAACCCCAAAACTTGGGTTAGAACACTATGAAAGTGTAAAAATAGATTTTAATACTAGCAATAAATTTTTTAAGGGAAAATTATCATCAGCAATACATTATTACCAGTAATACATTTTTGAATGAAAAATATCAGCAGTACATTTTTGAAGGGAAAATATTACCAGCAATACATTACGGGAAAATATTACCAGCAATATATTTTTTACAGGAAAAAAGTATTACCAGTAATTCATTTTTGAGGAAAAGGGTATTACCAGCAATACATTTCGGGAAAATATTACCAGCAGTAAAAATCTTGTCGGCATTAAATAACCCATTGAGGTTGATATACCGTAAAACAAACCAAACCAAACCAAACCAGGTTATTTCTTATATAATGAACCTGCAATAAATTCATATAATAATATAATAATAATTTGAATGAATTAACAAAATTAAAAGCTTACTATTTAAGCAGCTGTTTTGATTGTTGTCTTTCGTTGCTTTCGATGGAAAATTATGACAAATTCGATTTGGGATCTATATGTGACATTGTAAACCTTCTAAGTTTCTTTTCCCTTCATTTATTTAACGAAGGCTTGAGATTCTATATAACAGGTGTTCAGAGAAATTTCTTACAGCATTTGTGTAAAAATGCCGAAAACCAACATTTCAATACGAGACAAGCGACGGTATTCGATTGCTAATCAGATTTAATATTCATGATTGCGTAATGATTTGCAACTTTTGGAAGCGGATTTGTAACTGTGGAAAGAGAGCTGAATCTATCGCTTTGAAGCGAGGATTGATAAAATTAGAAAACCCAGAGTAGTTTAATGTATTTCTTTACATGATAAAATATTGTCTTTGTTATCAGGGAATTGAAACTAACCCCTTTTAAACCATAAAAAAACACGAGTCGGTTTAGTTAAAACTGTTACGGGAAAATAACGAATGCAGATCTCCTAAAAAACTAACAAAAGATTTGTTTTCATAAGAAAATGTTCTTATCACTGAGAGCAAACACTGATCCATTTATGTAATTTCAAGTTTTAAACTTAACGACTGTTTACCATCTTCCATTAGCCGATAACTCAATTATTGACATTTTATTTTCTAAAGAGAAAAGCAATAATTACAACGAAAAATTGCAATATAAGCACTGGTAAAAAAAAAAAAAAAATGCAATGATAACAGCAAAAATTGCAATGGTAAAAACGGTTGTTTTATAATTCCCAGAAATTCATGAACATGGTACAGTGGATAAAGGCGTTAGCACCAGTGACAGGACCCAAAGAGTGTGAGTTCAATAACCTGTAATTGGAGGGGAATTAACAGGAGATGACTGATAACTGACATCCATTAGACATGGCACATGAAACTAGAACAGTCTAACCCAGAGAGCGAAATAAAGGGTTCAGTTCGACATTCTAACCACCTGAAGCAGGTCGTTAGTATGGCACAAGGTCAAATACGACGAGGGAAGAGATAGAAGGATTGTATTACATCAATTTTCCAAGTACGAGAGGTTTTGTCTGTCTTGAAAATCAGCATTTAATACATAGGTCGTAAACACTGATACCCGGAAGTAATATTTCTCAATCATTAGAAAGCAAAATCCATAATATTACATTTCGTTTTTTGAAATAGCAATTAGAAATGACAACAAAAAAAATGAAGAAGTGTAAAGTAAGCATAAAAATATCCACATGAAAATTTAATCACTTATCAAAAATGGAACCAATTATTTGTAAATATATATATATATATATATATATATATATATATATATATATATATATATATATATATATATAGCTGGCCACTCGTATTCGAGGATACCTGTCTACTAGGGCGGCTAGCCAATGCCTATTGCAGAAGCTTGCTCAGGCGTATTTGTGTTTGTTCAACGCCCACAAAGCCCACCTGTGGTTTATACTGCAACTATGCTAAGCAGACCTTAGTTAGATTTTCTGGGAGAGACCGTGTTATCTAACGTGATCAACAATTTGAACAAGGCCAGTACACTTAAGCCCTCGGTCACGATGACTTGTAACTTTGTGCTAGCACAGCTATAGACGGTTCCTGGGGTCCAGTCTACTCAATTTCACTCAAAAGGCTTCGGTCAACCAGTGGTTTGGTTTTCAGGTACTTTCTAAAGGTGGTGCACGTTGGAATCGGCCCCTCCATTCCAATAACATCAGAAAGTTTCCTTTTTGATAAATCGACCATGTTGAAAACACATTTCTTAAACAGGATATATTGAAAGAAAACTGTACCTTTTTATAAGTAACATTGTATTTTAACTAATTTATTTCATTTCAAGTTTTCGGTTGCTTTTGCCTCCGACCGTCCTCAAGTATCATAGTAAGTCTAAACTTCTAAGAGGACATCCACTTCGCCTTTCATACACGTCACATCCGGTGACTGTGTTTCTGTGTTTTTTGGATCATCTTCTAATCCTGTACTCTTTAAACAAACTGGATGAACATCGCGAACTAAATATATTTGGTAATTATTTTAAGAGCCCCACATTTATTGGCTCAGATGGTTCAAAAACTTCGTCGAAAACTTCAGACAAGAATGATATAAAATTGTTATTATTTCACGTCATATCATTATGTAATAATAGAAAATGTAATAATATAGAAGATGCACTTACCATGATTCTGGAACAATCGACGATAAAAAATTTGAATAATGAAAACCTAAAAAAAAATGAACAAGGAAATCAATTAGATTCAAATCACTTTAATACAATGAAAGAAAACTTTAATTTTTTTATGGTGACGCAAGGTGTTTGTATTTAGAATTCAAATTTTAAACATATCGGCTTCAGTATCTGTCTATATTTCTGAGATGAGGTATTGTGTACATTATTTACATTATTCGGACACATGGCACAGTGGATAAAAGCGTTAGTTAGATCCAGTGACAGGACCCAAAGAGTGTCAGTTCAATACCCGGTTAAGGCAGTGGAGACCTTTCAGAGGGAAATCAACAGGAGATAACTGATAACTGACATCTATTAAACATGGCAGGTGGAACTAGAACAGTCTACCCCAGTGAGCGAAATAAAGGATTCAGTTCAACATTCCAACCACCTGAAGAAGACCGCAGCGTACAACGGCCGAAACGTTGTAATAAATATGGCGACAAAGATGAGGACAATAGTATGAATAATGTAAATAGTGTATATCGGCTTCAGTTCCGAATGGTGGAGCCACGAAACAAGAGAACAGCTAATCTTTTATTTTATTCTTAGCATAATGAACATATCAGAAGCAACACTCAACAGAAAAAAGGGATAAATAATTTGCGATGTTTAGTATAACGCCACATACAATTTCTTCTATTTGGCGGATAAATTTTTTGTTTCAGCATTATTCTTACAATATTTGAAAACTCATATGAATTCATAGCCTCTTTATTCAGTTATTAAAATGTTCTCTCTGGATTTCACTGAAATTACGCCACTTTTCAGCTAAATTATGTATTCCATTATAAAAGAACAATTCCATGATTCGATAAAATAACCGAAGGAGATTTTTAGATTTTGAAATGCTGACCAAACAAGAGTTACATGAAACTATGCACGTCACACACGCGCGCACACACGCGCGCACACACGCGCGCACACACACACGTCACACGCACGCACGCGCGCGCACACACACACACACACACACACACACACATATGAAAAGTACTTAAACAAACATAAATTGAAAATTTATTTTTCCAGGGCAATAAAAAGTTTTTTGTACACATTTGATAAAAAAACTTATTTTAAAAACTATCATTATTCTATCACCACAGCCTTTATATGATTTTTATTTTTCTGTTATCATAAAGAAAACGATTCCGATTTTGATTCGATGAATTCTTCCATTTTTATTTAAATCCAAATTGTTAAAACAGCAGACCAGATAGATGATGTTGCATAGAGCGAAATAAGAGACAATCTGAAGATGACAGGTGTACAGAAAAGGCCAACTCTTAAAGAGCTTCCTCTCCTTTCTCTGTGATCATTTGATTTGTTGTGTTTGCAACATGTGGACAAGCGATGTTAGGCTGCAAGATAGCCGGTCGAATTTCTTGTTCAGCCAATGGTCTTTTTTTCTTTTCCTGTGCTTTATTCAAACTCCAGTTGTAATCTTAATTCGAATGCTGCTTGTGTTGCATTATCCTTTTGAAGGTCTCTCCAATTCATCAGAAGTTTTCTCAGAGCGCTCTTTGTGCTTGACTTAAAAAATGTATTTTTCAAACTTCGCCAATCATTCCTGACACATGCTTTCACCTACTTCATTGTTACCATAGATTTTCCACCAGGTAAATAGTAAACAGCAGGAAACATGTATTTTATATTCAGTCATTATTTTTTGCTAACCTAATGTCAAATCTTAAAGATTACGTATCACAAGGAATAAAGAACTGACCTAATATATTTTCTTTTAGTTCTTTTGTCGCCTCCTTTTCTTTTGCACAAATAAAATTACGACGAAAACAGATGTTCAGAATATATATTTGCTGAACGAGATCAACTTTGACACAAGGCTACATTTTTTGAGCACTCAGCAATTTTGCTCACCAAACCAGTTTGCTAAATACTATACAACACTTTGTAGCTATCACTAAGATCAAAATTACTGTTTATAGCTTGTGAGTTGTGTCTTTTAATTTAGAGAAATTAATTTTTATATTATGCAATAATGATAATTTGCTAAAAGAACTGACAGGAGAGAGAAAAAGAGAGAAAGATACAGAAAAAATGGGAAAGAGAGACAGAAAGAGAAACTGAATGAGAGTGGAAGAAAGAGAGAGAGCGAAATAGATGAAGAGAGAAAAGAGAGTGGGATAGTGAAATAGACGAAGAGAGAGAGAGAGTGAGAGAGAAAAAAAATGGGAAAGAGAGACAGAAAGAGAAACTGAATGAAAGTGGAAGAAAGAGAGAGAGAGAGAGAGAGAGAGAGGGAGATTGAAATCGACGAAGTGAGAGAGAGAAAAATAGGAAAGAGAAACTGAATGAAAGTGGAAGAGAGAGAGAGAGAGAGAGAGAGAGAGAGAGAGAGAGAGAGAATACAATGAAATTTAATATATTTATCAGTCCCGCTTTCATGCCACTCGGAGTTACTATAGCAACAAAGCTGTTGCTGCTGTTGCCTTCTTTTTATTTGTCTCGTGTTAGTTTTCTGTGACGGGTACTATGCTAGATGAACATAACATAAGAGAAAGAACAAGATAAGTCGAATGCAATTAAATAATTATTTCAATAACAACAGAACATTCCGTAAATATTCTGTGAATATTTGTATCATATGATCACTACCTGGCTATGTCTTATAAATATTGAACCTGAGACCTTTTAACTTTTAAGCCAACGATATCACAGGGCATGAATTTGAAAAAGTTAAACGTAATTTACATGATGAAAAGCATGAGTATTTAAACTAGATTATCTTTTACACTGAGTCTCACATCTCAATTTCACGCCACAGTGGCGAAAGAGCGGGAAACATTGTGAGGATGTTGACCATTCAACTTGAGACTTGTCACGGATGTTAACGAGGAATGTCCGGCTTTTACAGTGAAGATGAAGCTACAGCGAAATTCTGTATGCGTCTATTCAGTGAATGGCCTAGTGGATAGAACGTTAGCGTTCCGACCATGAAACTCTAGTTCGAAACCCACCATGGTGACATCTTTATAATTTGTCACGGAGAGATGATAACAACGTGCCGTACTGTTGAGGATTACTTGGAAACCATACGACAATTCAACAAAAGCCTTGGTAGTGAAATTTAGTAGATAAAACTGATTGGAATCCGTCGATGGATCTGCACGTAGGTTGTTCTCAAGTAGTGGAAAAAAGAACTTATTTAGCTTCGGTTGGTGTCTGGACAACACACCTATTCCACACTAAGCATTCGAGAGCATGCATCGTCTACAAAAATTCATACTGACTGAAATCCTTAAGAATAAAAAAGAAACGTCAGTAGAAAATAACGCAGCATGATGATTTTTTACACTATTGTTACCCAAGGCCCAAGAGTAACTCAAGGTAGTTACTCATTGAGCTTGTTGTAAGGGCGTAACGTAAGCTCTTAAAAAGTGTTTCTTATTCTGACTTCCGGTAAAGGGAGATTACTTGTAGCACTCACTTGAGATGTAATTTTCAACATACATTCAAATATACAGTGTGGGTGGAAAGTAGGGATTAAAAATTGCTTATAGAATTTTTAGTATCACTGAAGTCATTATTTACATTATTCAGACTATTGTCCTTATCTTTGTCGCCATATTTATTACAACGTTTCGGCCGTTGTACGCTCCGGCCTTCTTCAGGTGGTTGGAATGTCGAACTTAACCCTTTATTTCGCTCACTGGGGTAGACTGTTCTAGTTCCACGTTCATGTTTAATGGATGTCAGCTCTCAGTTATCTCCTGTTAATTCCCCTCTCCAAGTTCTAACCGGATATTGAACACACATCCTGTCACTGGATCTAACTTTATCCACTGTGCCATGTGTCCTTAAGGACATCTATGTATGAATTTTTCTGTATTATAAAACTAATCTCATCAGCAATCATTTTTTAACAGCAATCATTTTTTTTGCTGTTATCATGGTATATTTTTACCAGAGATCATATTGCAATTTTTGTTGTTATTATCGATTTTCTCTAGCACTCCTTGTTACTGGTTCCTATATTGTATTCATTTCTATGCTTGGTCGGCTCAGGAGATTTTTGTGGCCTAGCATATGTGCTGATTCCTTAAGTTTACGAATTTTCCAATAGTCTTCTTTGTCTATGATCTCAACCTGATCCCACAGTGGGCAGTGATCTCCCTTTTCTCTCCATATGTAGAACTAGAACCCCAGTGAGCGAAATAAAGGGTTAGCTCGACATTCCAACCACCTGAAGAAGGCCGGGGCGTACAACGGCCGAAACGTTGTAATAAATATGGCGACAAAGATTAGGACAATAGTCCGAATAATGTAAATAGTGTACATAATACCTCATCTCAGAAATATAGACAAACACTTAAGTAATTAAAACATTTTTTAAACAGACAACACTAATTGGGTTTTTTATTTACGTGCCCTGCACACACACACACACACACACACACACACACACACACATATATATATATATATATATATATATATATATATATATAAAAGAAATATTTTGTAGTGGTTCCAACGAGAGAAAAGTATGTATATTAAAAAGAAGAGAGGTGCCGCAAACGTTTTTGGTTGTAATGTGGATTTATTTAGAAAAAATATTATGCTTTGTTTTACATAATTTTACGACACGTGTTTCTGGTCTGCGACCGTCTTCAGGTAAAAAGTGGAGATTTCTACATATTATTAAAAATAATTAATTTTTCTTCATGTTCAATGTGAAATATTCTCGAAATATATATATATATATATATATATATATATATATATATATATATATATATATATATATATATATATATATTAATATTTATATAAATTAATTGCATTGATTAGGATTTTACTATAGATATTCATTGAAATGAAAGTATATTTAGTGATTAAGAATGAATGGAGACTTTATTTATAAAAAAGATGTCATATATATATATATATATATATATATATATATATATATATATATATATATATATATAATTCGTATTAACTACTTTATTAAGAATAGTCAAAGCGTCGCTATTCTATCACCATTTCCATGGCAAATGTTCAGACAATTTCTGTTTTTAGTTCCACCAGTTAAGATCTTTACAGCTGTCGTTCTCTTCTTGCTTCGTATTTCTAAGAACGATGTCCCACTGAGAGAGATGCTTTCCAAAAAACGGTACTTTGTCAAACTCCCCCGTGGTTGCTTCTCCCACCACAACCTCAACCTCTTCACGTTTAGGATCAATTATTATCTATCCTGCATATAGTCATAATCTTCACTTTCTAATTTCTCCTCTTACAACCCCACCGTTTTGAGTGGCTGTAGAGCATTGTATTAGATGAAGAATTCTTTAAAGGAAACAGTAATACTGTGAAAATGACTCACCAAGTTTACTGAGGGCTGCAATTAGCACAACACAGCATACGATGAATGGACTTTCCACTTCTTCGAATTTCACCTCGACTAAATGCACACGATGAAACTCGCTTCGATTCCCTTCTGTTGCTTCTTGATGACCTTCCGGCAGCTTTGGTAAATCGTCACCTTGTAATCTGGTGTTGGCATGCATATTTGTGTGTTCCTGTTCCAACTCGTGGAAGCTTGTGCCCATATTTATATTGGTATTTATATCGGAGCTTTTCTCCGTGTGAAAATTGGCCGGATTTGTAGCACCAAGTCCTAACGATGTCTGTCCATCTCCCCGAGTTGCTTGGAATAACGTGACCACTGCAAGGCACAGCATGGCGACCAGTGGCCATTTTGAGGACATTCTTAATTCTGTAAAATAAAACAGAAAATTAAAATTATAAGATTGTTTTCTGCTGTTGATAATGAGATTTGTTTGCACAACTTAATTAGAGTGGTCTACTCGTATAGATTTCGGTGAATAATACTTTATCGATTCATCAGACCATCCCCGGCCTACGACATGTGATAGATTCTAAAAGTATGTTTTTTTATTTATTTAGAAGAGGAGCGTATTTATAATATCGATGAAGTCACAAATCGAATTTATACAGAAATATTGGACAGTTTCTGTTTACAAATATCTTGTTTGAAACTGAGTATATATCATTGATATTTTCATTGCAAGATATCTTCATTTTTAAAGCTTAAAACAGTTTTTTAAAAGGAGTTAATTCGAAACCACACGCACATTAATGTATAATAATTATTCACCTAAAATGAAGTATAAACGAATATATACATTTACTAATAAGTTTACTACATTTACTAATTGTTGTAATCTAGGGAAGGTTACTGAATAGAATAACACACGAACGTTGGTAATGAACGATAATACTTAGGACAAGAAAAACACATATAAGATTCGCCAGCGGCGCGTAGAAGTAGTCAACTGCTTGAAGTGAGTCAAGTGAATTCCATAATGAATTTCCAACTGCAGGATATTTACCAACAGCCCCACGCGGTCAGATGTGGCACAAAGTCGAATTCATTATGATAGGCTCGGCCAAAAATTCCTCGTAGACCCCGTATAAAAAGGGGTCAGGTAGCTATTTCCCGAGACGAGATTTTGCCCTTCGACATAGCCTAGACTTGGGATCCTCTCTGCCCGGAGGCACAGAGTTTGACCAGCATAGATGAAGATGAATCTTAGAGTGCAGACAAACATACAGTATTTATTACTGTACTTATGTGAATGGGGAAATGCCCATTATCGTCCGTAGGTATGCTACAACAATAATGTATTTGCTACATGTACTAATGTATTTACTATATATATATATTTTTTTAATTAAAAATGTATCCATCAATTTGTACTTTATTTAAAAGAAAGCTCCTTGTAAAATGGTTGATTGATTGAGTCGTTTTTTACAGTTTACCAGCGCTTTGAAGGTTATTTCAAGCCAGAAAATATCTTTAGATTGTAAGAAACTTTCTTTGGAAATGCTTATGGTTTAGTGATACAAGTTTTACTAATGAACCCATAACTGGAGGAGAAGATGTGAATTCATACCTTTCCCTAATTTATTTATACGTATATAACGAACCCAACGGACATTGGGACTCGGCTCTCTGATTAACAATTCCGAGCCAATTATCAATCACACCACCAAGCTTACAGCACCTGGTATTTTCAAGCGATCACCCATCTAGATGCTAACCAGGCTTAGGATTGCTTAACTTCGGTGATCATACGGGAAACGGTGTTTTAACGTAATGTGGGCGTAAGCCTTTGTAAAAAAGAATAAAAAGGTAGTCTGTTTTTGTAGGCAGAATAGCTAAATCCAAATAACTCTCTAAAAAATGCAAAATGTCAGGGATCGATTTTACACCATATCGATATTATAAACAGAACCCCCACTTCCTAAAATGATAAAAAGTTAATATTGTTTGATTCTGACGAGTGGTTGCGGCTTAAGGAAGGTCTAATCTGCAAAATATGTCCGCCCCCACCGCCAAAAAGTTGTCTATTTTTACAAGTGGACCAGAAGTCTATTTAAATAGCGCCAAGTTGTTTGCATTCATTTTTTTTCTAGTTTTATCTTTGTTAATATTCTTCAGAAAATTTCGTTAGGTTTATTATGAGAAAACCGTTGAGTAATGTGTTGATTAATATCATGCAGTAGTTAAAAAGACCGAAAGAAAAAAAAAGAAAACTGCCCAGAGGAAAGCAACAGCGTGGCTATGTAATATTATTTGCATAATTTAAAAATAATCATGAGGAAATCACATAATGAAAGTGAATACACATAAAAGAGAAATTAAAAACATTCTCTCTAGAGAGATTTAAATAGAAGCGCATATGAAGCGCTTTGTAAAATAGGAAAAAGTAGAAATCGTAAACAAATAAGATGAGAAATGATATATAATTTTTTATATATAAAATTTTTTTTAGGAAAATATATGACAAAGTGGAAAAATTTTCCGCGTGAAATTGCCACAAAAGGGTCTTTACAAAACAACACACCAAATGTATTAGTTATCCACAGTAATGAGTTTAACCATAACTTTGATTTAAAAATGCTACTTTAAATAATTGAGAAAGCAATTTACTAAGAGGAAAAATTATAGAAAGTGTTTTCATCGCTAGATCATCCACAGTAAATTTACTTTCAGGTTTTTACAATGTTTCACCTTTATTTGTAGGTCTTCTATTATCGCAATGTGGGAAATTAAGAAGACAGTAGATAATGATTGACATTGAATTTAAATTAAAAGTTGGTTGGAAAGCAAATAGCCGGAAAGGACTTCCACAGGCGAGAAGTGCGATAGAGGAAAACTGTTAGCAAAGAACTTATAGTTACATTTAGCCAATTCAATTGTAAAATGGGGAAACCTTGGCGCCAATCTAGAGTCTAGATGTCATCAGAAAAATGACCATGAAAGTTTTTATAGAAAAGGCACAGGAAAGCTACATTAGGGCGGTGGGATAGGGACTGAGTATGTGATGCCAGGTGAGGACCAATAACATTGCAGAACCAATTGATTATTAACAAGAAATTATTTTAAGTTTTAATAGAAGACTAATAATTGATTATGTAAACTTCAAGTAATTTTTAAATATTATACCAACAGATAATAAAATAATATTCAGTGTTCAGACATCCAAGGCAAAACAACGCAATTTTAGATAAATTTACTCTAAATAGCTTTCTTTGACTCCATGTTCCATTGTGACTTTGACTATATGGGTTTTCGGAAACCAAGGCAGAACGAAGATGGAATGATGGGAAAATATATCTAAAATTAGTTTATCATCTCTTCAAGCAGACGGTGTGTCATTTATAGTTCAGAGTTTAATCCTATGGAGGGTTATAACTTTAAAAAGCAACATGTTTTTCATTGCTTATTGCATATATTCCAAATGTGTAGTACGACAACAGAGATATTTGTGCAGTTCATACGAATGCTCTGAAGGCCTTCGTAGATGTCAGTTGTGGTTTTAAATATGGCGATTGTGCCATATCCGATAAGCCTCGTTCTGGAAGTCATCGGTAAATCAAAATGGTGTCAAGCGAAGAAGAAATTACCAATAATTTAGAAGTTCAAAATGTATCAGCATTCCTAGACCCGAAAATAGGATTACTTAAAACCTGGGCTACGACTAACTTTGCAGCAATGAAAAAAATATGGTTTTAAATTTCAAGAGTCAAGTAGTATTAAGATATGTTTGCAGGATGTTGTACGTGCCGACAAGCTGAAAAAATACGTGAGTCTAAGCAGTCAAGCTTATTATCGTATTTCAAGCTTTCTACATCAATCACAGAAGACAACGAGCTTCGACCTTTGACATCGTGACAGGAAAACATACAAGAAGTTTATTTGGGGGTGTCTTTTAAAAACTGCAAACTTTTTTCCCATTTAAATTAAAATTAATTGCTACTTTGCTTGATACGATTTTGAATCGAGTAGAGAATCAATTCTCATCTACGAATTTCGTAAAGATTCAGACGAACTTTTGAAAAGTGGGGAATACATGTATTATATTTTATTCAGATTATTCCTTTCCTTCTCTTTCTGTTTGCCTGTCTGACTTTTCCTCACTCTCTCTTTATTGATTTGAACACATTTTTAGTTAATGAATACTAACCAATATAAAATATGCAGTAAAGTGCTCATTATTATGTAGAGCTTAAATAAACATATTATAACATATAAAATAAAATAAACTTATTATAAAATATAAAATAAAATAAACATATCATAAGATATAAAATATGGCGATTGTGCATTATCTGATAAGCCTCGTTCTGGAAGCCACCGGTAAAGCTATCCGGACCCCAAATTGTGATTGAACAAGAAATTAAAAATACTATTGGGACACAGGCTTATTTTCTTAAGGGTAGCTTAGATGTGACACAAGTGAGGATCAAACTCACTACTCAGTCATAATTCTTCTAGTAAGACAACCATTACTCTACGTCGAGTTGCCCAACTATTGACATACAGGTATAAGACGCCATTTCTTAAAATTAAAAAAAAAATGTATCTTTTTTTTTTTAAATACCGTTATCTGGAGAATATACTTGATAGTACTATAAAAAAAACAAAAAACAAAACAAAAAAACAAAACAAAAAAAAAACAACAAAAAAAAACGAAAATATAATAAAAAAGAAAAAAATGAAAAAATGTACTCCCGATTACAGATATCAAAAATATTTCACTTTTTAAAATTTGAAGAGATAACGTGGTGAGATCATATTTTTTGTTTTGGTTTGCGTAGAGTGATCAATTGACAACGAATTTACATAGAAAATAAAACTCGCTCATTAACTATTGTAATATTTCATAAAAAATATTAAGTATATTTGTGATCTGGAGTGATTAACTTATAATAATATAAGAAAACATTAGCGAAAAAAAAAATTATTTCTGGTTGCATACCTATGAAACCACTCTACAAAATATTTATCTTTAAAATATTATTTGAAATTTCGACTCGATATATGAGGAAAATATGCCTTGAATAATTATTTGAAAAATATTCCGGTAAGTCATTTAATATTTTAAAATTATTATTTTGCTTAGATGAAATTAAAACTGGTTAATAATCGTGAAATATACCGTTTAATAAAATTGGAAATTTTTAATAAAAAATTGTCATTTTGTTTCTTCTGCTTCAACGATTTTAAATCCAAATAAAACTTCGGCTGATTTTATAATTTGTAAGAATAAGTCGTACCAACCATTTGTTAATCACCGTCATTTTCTACTAAACTCAGTCAGCTATCTCTTCTTTTTCTACCGTTCCTCTTCCTCTTATGACTTGCGTGCTATATAGTATTTCTGATAATATAATCAAGGCCATCTCTCTACACCCGTTTGTAAAAATATTTCTGTTCGGTGATTTTAATGCCCACCATGTCAGGTGGCTTAATTACTTTGTCACTGACCTTGCTGTCATTCAAACCCTGAACTTCTTTATCACTCAATCTCTCACTCAATTGGTTGACTTCCCCACGCGTTTCCTCAGTAATCCTGATAGACACGCTTCTCTTCTTGATATCTTCTTTATCTCTATCCCTAACTCCTGTCATACTACACAGCTCTGCCCTCTTGGCAACTCTGATCATGCGGTAGTGTTTGTAAACATTTCTTTCCGCTTTCCCGCCAACCAAGAAACTTCTAACAGAATATCTTTCTGTTATTAACTAGCTGATTAGGACTCGTTCCGTGACTTCCTTTGTGATGTCCCTTGGAATGAAGTTCTTAATCATTCTGTTAAAAATCGTGACTCTAAAGTCTCCTCCTGGGTGAAAGCCGGTATCGAAATACCAAGTGAAATCATGTTCACCCCCTTGGTTCTCAGCTGTATGCTCGGCCGCTATAGCTCACAGGAATAACTTCTTCCGTCTGTACTAGAGCGACATGTCTGATTGCAACAGGCGTCTCTTTGTCTCTGTTCGTAATGACCGCAAGCGTGTCCTCAGTGAAACGAAGTTACTGTTTACTGATAGAATAAGACAACGTATAGCCTCTCACATTTTGGGTTCCAGAGATTATTCGTGACTCTGCAAGAGTGTGCTGAAAACAGTAAATCTTCAGTCCTCCCACCTTTCAATCAGTTTAAAGTCTTGGCATCTACAGCAGATAAGGTTGAGTGCTTTGCTCGGAAATTCTCTTCCAACTCCACCCTAGTCACATTTTGAGTATTCACACCCACATCTAGAACGGAGGCTCTATTGAGTGATATGCGCACAAACCCGTCATTGGTTTTAGATATCATTTCTAAAGTAGAATCCCACAAGGCAAGCGGAGGTGACGAGATCTCATCCATCGTCCTAAAGAAATGTATTCCTGAGCTGACTCGAGTTCTCTCCAAGCTCTACAACAATTGCTTTGCTGCATCCTGCTCTCCAGTTTGTTTGAAGTCATCCTCTGTAGTTCTGGTTTTTAAGAACTCTGGAGAACCCTATGACCCTTCAAATTATCGCCCTAGTAGTCTCGCCGCTTTTCGGCTAATTATCCGAGGCTCTATTCAATATTGAAGTTGTTATGCATCTTACTTCTCACGAGCTTCTCTCGGACAAACAATATGACTTTTGTTTCGCTAGGTCTACTGCTGATGTGTTAATGGCCATCACTGAAAATGTATATCAAGCTCTTTATATTAATGGCGAAGGTCGAGCTGTCGCTCTAGGTATCTCGAAGGCGTTTTTTTACGCAAACTCCAGGTATTACAGGACAGATATTTGATTTAATCTGATCGTTCCTATCAAATCGTGAAATGAAGGTTGATTTGAACGGGTTCGCTTGCAGATTCTTTCACACAAACGCGGGTGCCCCCCCTCCCAAGTTTTAATCCTGGGTCTTACGCTTTTTCTAATCTTCATAAATGATCTTGATGTCATCAGTTCCCAAGTAGACATTTATGCAAATGGCATTAACCATTTACCCCTGCCTCAATAGCGAATCAGTGAGAGCTGGCAAAGTAAAATTGGCTGCTGCCCTTGAAGAGCACCTCCAATCAATGTTTAACTTAGGCGGAAAACGGCTTGTAAATTTTAACCTCTTCAAAAAAGAAAAAAATTTGGTATCAACCGTAGAGAAACTTTTCTGCCTGCCATCGGCATGGCTGACGCTAAATAAATAAGTAGATAAAAAGAAAATGATAAAAGAAAGCATACAAAGAGCGAAGCATATACGTAAGCAAGGAAACCTGACGTTTCACGGTCCAAATTCTTTTCCTTTTCTCTGCTGCGCTACCCAGTCACCGTTAATTGAAGAAAGTGGGCGGTGTTGTGTAATTCGCGGGTTTGGAAGGGAATTGTGTATTTTGCGCTCCTTCTGTAAAATCAGACGTTGAATTCAGATGACTACCCTTCCCAGTTGGACCGACGATCAAAGGCAGCAATCGATGGAAAGCATAAAAAAGGGGCCAATCGGAAGGATGTCATCTTTCATTAAGACAACACCAGAACACGTGTTTTTACAGATACGTTAGGAATTGGTAAATTCTATCTCGGATTTTTCACTACACCCAGCGTACAAACTTATTTCGATCCTTACAAAATTCTCATAATGATAAGAAATTCTCTGGATGCCTGTAAAAAAACATTTAGACCAGTTCCTCATCAAGAAAGATGCTACGTTTTGAGAGGATGGGATCATCAAGCTGCCTCAAAGATGGTGAAATGAAGTTGAACAAAATGGCTCATATGTCGTTGAATAAATCTATATGCAAATATCTAAATATTGTTTTGAAATTCACTTAAAAAAAGGTTACAAACTTTCTCCTTATCCAATATTTCACAAATTAAATGCACATTCGTTAGTTTTTCAAAACATAATATTAAAAATGTCAACATTAACGTCCCTTTATAGATCGTGTTCTTCCGTTTATTGCTAAGCTAAGATTTACGATTATTTCTTTGTATAACTAAGCATTTGAATTATAAAATCTATGCAACAACAACCAATAAAAGATGGCAAAAGATCGGTTTAGAAATGAACAATAAAGGAGTTATAAAAAATCAAATTTCAAAGCTGAATGTTCAGATTAATTATCTCCATTAAGCAAGAACCGATTAGCTGAAAATGATTTAAGGCATATATTACGAGATATAAGAAAAGAAAAACGCTTTTGATATTACAGTCTCACGTTATATTTGCACGAAAATATACACACATATAGAGAGCCAATCAAATTTATATATATTTAATAAATGTTCAGAGTTATATATTAGATATATTTCTATACAAATATATTATATAAACCCTTGTGCAAATTAATTCAAACAACTGCTTAATTTCCCTTCTTTCACCATACGGTCAGTTTTAGACCGACTTGAGTGACAGGGTGTAATCGATTTCTATTTTTTCCTAAGTTTAGGTCATTTGCAGTGGTGTACAGAAATATATAACTATTTTTGGGGTATATGATGATATTTGTTTGGCCTTGAAAAATATTGCGTCATCCGTGATTACACCAGATTTTCATCACGCTCAAACATTATTGTCTCGACTGTCGATTAATCTTCCTACGGCCATTGTCTACGAAGGACATTACCCCAAGGAAGCGTAAGTAAATTGGAACGCTGCATGAACACACTGGCATGTCTTACCAGTGAGCAAATGAAAGTACTAAAGATTGATTCGGAAACTCTCCTGGTTTACATCCAATCGAGAATATGTGCTCAATTTGTAAGGAAGGACTTAATGGAATGGACATACGAAGTACTAACATGTGCACTGGGTCATGTTTCATTGGAAAAACACGAAAAAAGTAAATAATAACGGAAATATTCGTTTTGTTTTAATTAATTTGCACAAGGGTGTAAATTGTCATTGAAAGATAGAGAGGGTAGTGCGGGTGAGAAAGACGGTACAATGGCGTATATATTTCTTGCATTTAGGTTTTGTAGCGTTTGTTTTTTGATAATTGTTGATTCGAGGATTTTCATCTAATGATGCAAACCCAATTTTTATAGATTTTTTGCTTTAATTCTGTAATTCTAGTAAATAAATAAATGAATATATATACAGCCTAGCCACTGAAACTGTGTTAGCTCCCCTGCATGACGGCTGATGAGGGCAAAGTATCGCACGTGCTTTTACACGTTCTATGTAGAAATATATATATATATATATATGTGTGTATATATATGTATATATATAATATATATTTCTGTATATTTCTGTATATTACAATTAAGAATATTTTACGAATTACGAATATTTTTTCGTATATTAGATTATATATATATATATATATATATATATATATATATATATATATATATGATGCCTAAAAGAATTTGCTGCCTAAATGCACCAATATATATATATATATATATATATATATATATATATATATATATATATAAAAGTATTAAGAAACAGGGATATTTTTTATATATGGTGCTCAATATAAAAATATTGAAATAGTATTAAAATATCGCGTTAATATTATATAAAAAAGATTACTTAACTTTTAAATATCAATTTTACCCTGATTCGAAGTTTCCTGAAAAGATTTCCATTCTTCAGGAGGTTCGGTTTTAAATGATATTTCAATGAAAAAAAATTAAAACCGAACCCCTGAAGAACGGAAATCTTACCAGGAAATTTCAAAGTCGGGGTAAAATTGATTTTAAAAGTTTAATCTTTTATATATATATATATATATATATATATATATATATATATATATATATATATATATCTGTGTGTGTGTCTGCGCGCGCGTGCGTGGCCGTGTTCTTATTTGATGTTGTCAGGGGTGATTTCTTCTTTTTTGAGATAAAGGTATCATTATTTTTAGATGCTTTTTTGCGGTTTGAAGTGCGTCAAATATATATATTTGGTTCCAAAAACATTTCGCTTGAAGATGGAACAGAGCTTGGTACTTTAATTGAATTTAATTCAAATAATTATATTGAAGTTTTCGGCTCTTGTTTTGAAACATGAGAACTCTTTTGTAGCGTTGGAATCATATTTTTAAATAAATAATTAATATATATATATATATATATATATATATATATATATATATATATATATGTTATAATTTTTTAAAATATGATTCCATCGCGACACAGGAATTAATATTTTTCGAAACTGGTCAGCAGTATTGAAGTTTAATTTCAATATTAAACCTTAACTACTGGTTGGCAGTCTCATCCTCAAGCGATGTTTGGAATAACTATGCTACGTAATGTTTTGCTCATTTATAGTTTTGAAATGGAGGTGTGATCTAGGGTTTGTTTTTCATTATCAAGGTGTCACTGATTGATGGAAGTAGGTGGGGTTGTTATAAGTCAAGTTTTTGGAGTCGTATAAGGTTGGGTTGCTTTTTTTATCTGGCTACAATGGCTAATCTTATCAGATTCCCTGCTGAAACTCTGATTAATGTTGTAGTTCGTTAGTTTTTGGGGTTTATCTATTTGTTTTTTGTTGATGATTTCTTAAAGGGGCTTTAAGATTATGATTGGGTTGTGTTTCAAAACCTATTGTTCTAATTGAATTTGGTAATAGATTTGGAAATTATTCATGTAGGTTAATAATGTGTAGTTTTACATGAAAAAATATACATTATTAAGTTTCTAAAGAACAAAAATTTATTAAATCAAAGAAATGAGATAACGGTTTTTTTGCAGACACCACCAAATATTCACCTTAAATAATTAGCATTTTATAAATGGAGAAATAATAATAATAATTTTTAAAGAATTAAATCTATTTATGTTTGTTTGTGTTTGATTATGTTTAACTGTGGGAGGGAGAATTCACAGAAGAAAATTACCCCTCCCACCACCAAACATAATCAAACATAAGCAAGTATGAATAGATTCAATTTTTAAAAATAAAACAGTTTGTCTGATGATCGCAAAAGCGTGGAACCCAGGGTCACAAACTCATATCCATACAAATGAATATATTAGCTCTATCACTGATATTGAGTACTTTCAAATAAGTACTGCGTATATAAAATTATATATATATATATATATATATATATATATATATATATATATTAGGTTTATATTAATAACTATACTCAACTGGTATTAAAAAAAGCCCGGATAGTACAATTTACAAATAAAAATATTTTTAAACACTTGTATTTGGGGAAAAAAAATTAAAAAAAGAAGAAGAAAAGACTAAAAACGTCCGTGTAGGTCGAAAAGATCGGCCAACGTCGTAATGACTAGCCAAAAGAAAAAACGTAAAGTGTTCAATACACTAAGTAGAGGTGAGTATAAAAAATCCTAAGAAACCAGAAACTACCTACCTTGGTTTCACCTAAATGGATCTTGAGGACGCACTGGCTAAAAGTGGGATCACAACGGCAGGAATGTGACCTTGGATTCTGTGAAACACTATTCTTATCAAATTTGGAACCTAGGATTATATATATATATATATATATATATATATGCATGTACGTATATATGTATGTATGTGTGCGTGTGTGTGTGTGTGTGTGTATGTGAGCGTGTGTGTGTAACTGTCCGTGTGCGAAATTTACAAGGATTGCTTTTTATAATGAAACTAAATAAGCAAGTGAAAATGCAACAAAATTTAAGTCTTAAATCTTGCCACTTTTGGTGGGGGGTTAAGTTCTCACATTCTTTTCATCGCCAAGACATCAATCACAAACTAAAATGAATCTTTTTTTGAGAGCACTGGCTAGACGGAAAAAGTCGTTGAATAACAGGTGGAAGGACCAGGATTGACTTTGACGGACGACTATATATATATATATATATATATATATATATATTATTATTATTATTTCAAGTTACCAACCTCCAATTGACAGGCGAAAAAGGTCTGGAATGTAGAGGTGAGGATTCCACCGGCCGATGTTTGTTTGAAATTCGTGAAAACGAAATTAAGTTTTTTGACTAAATAACTTCTTTATTTTGTGTTTATCCTTAAATCCGGTGAAGGCACCTGGGCTTATTCTATGCTGGTGTACATGCATCAATCTGAACACAGGTACTAAAGGGACATTTGTAGGTTTGTTTTAATGGTTAGGGAAATAGGCAAGTCCTGAGGTTCAGTTACGTGTACATTATGATACTATATTTCGTCCCCAGGTATTTATTGTCTAGATCAGTACTTTTCAAACTGTTTACTTTTGTAATCTTCAATCTATTTAAAAATAATTATACGCACATGCATATCATTCAAATAATTTGTCTAAAACCGACGAAATTTATTTTTTAAGGACTTTTTCTTTATTTCTGATAATTTTTTTGGTATTCGGTGACAGTTTAAATCTAAATTATCCAATGTTTGTGTACTTTCGGCTTGCATAACCCATTATGAAACTATTTTAACTTTTTGCATTATTTCGGTTTCATTGTATTTCAAATATCGCATCTTCACGTGTTCTGTTTTTTGCGTGTTAGTGACACAAATGTCTCCCTTTGACTGGCAGTGAGAAAGTTCTTCTGTTTGAAATGTAATAAAACAATTAATATTGGTCCTAGAAAGAGTAAGGAAAGATATCTGTATTCTTATCTTTTGATGACTCCTGCGTGGTCTTAGATCTATTTCTATTTTTTGTATTGTGTGTGTTTTTGTTAGTATGCGTATGTATATGTATATTTCCTATCCATACGTACATACTGTCTTATCATAAGGAATTAGTATACACTTCATCATCATCTTGAGATTGAACTCACCAATACTTTGATTGGTGTAGTTCATAATCTTATCAAATAGCTGAATTCTTGATGCTTCGCTAGGGCTATCAAGGGTGTTTTTTATCGTGACACCAACACTAAATGGATTGCCAACCAAGGCTCAGAGAGACTCCATTCACCCTCATCTAAGAGCAGGTTTTTGAATCAGAGTTTTCCTTCTCCTAGACCAGTTGCCATCCAAGGCTATAGAACCCAGTCTGTTCGGCTATTTACCCATAGCTGGAGGGAGAAGAAAGAGGATTCACACCTTTCCCAAGGGTATTAGCACGTAATTCCTCAATCCAAGCCGCTATCCATTACTCCACCGTGCCTCCTATATATATATATACACATATATACATACACACATATAAATACATAAATATATATATACATACATACATATATACATGCATACACATACACACATTTCCTATGTTGTGTAGGGTTCGTCTGTGTGCTTGTGAGTAGTCTATTTGTTTTTGCCAGTATGTGTATATATTTTAGTGCTCCACATATACCCGCGTGTGAGTGTGTGTCTGTGTGTGCATGTATGGGAGTGGTTCGACCACTGTATTTGGTCATTATGTGTGCATGTTGTGTCTTTTTGTGTGTGGGGTTATGAGCTATTTAGTGCTGGTTTAAATTTGTTCAAAAAGTTTTTTTTTTTCAATTTTTTCGTCGGGTACCAATTTGTTTTGGTATACTTAAAGTTGTGCGATCTGAGGTTTTTTTTTACCTACCGTGTATTACTATAAGTATACGCACACACACACACACACACACACATATATATATATGTGTGTATGTGTGTGTGTGCGTGCTTGTATGTCTGTACATATGTATGTGTGCGTGTGTAATTATGTCTGTGTATATAATTACATATACATAGGAATAAGTATATGTGTCTGTGCGTATGTATGTGTGTTCAAACACATATATCAGAGAAAAATAGGAAAAAGAGAGGAGAGATTTTACAGTTTAACTTTGAATCTGTGAGTCTCAAATGGGACCCAATTGTATCCTTCAGATAGAATTTTGAATCTAAGGGAAGAAATTTTCGTCAAGTATCGAATGAAAGTTGTATGGTCCATTGAAATAAGGATTTCTTTTTTTTTTTTTTCAAATGATTGAAATTAAGCAATTTGGTTCCATAAACTGTTTCAGTAATTGCCACTGTAAAAGTGCAATGCTGATATATTGACAATGTAGAATAGGGGAGGTACTGAAGAAGCGTGGGATCGCGAGGGTAGGAATGTGACCGGGGATTCTGTGAAACACTATTCTAATCAAATTTGGAATAAAACGTTCATATATGTCTCAAGAAAAAGTTCTACTTGCAATGTAAGTCACAAAAATATTATTTTTTATGTAATGTTTTCGCTCGTGCCTTAATTGTATTAATTTCTTAATGAATTTTATGATTTTTAATAAACAAATTTGCGAGCCACAAAATTCATTGTCTTCCAGTGTTAAAAATTTTTTTCATTAAAGACAAAGGGAGTACACACATTTTTACACAACCACGTATATATTTGTCCATTTTGCTCAAAATGCACCAGGAACTTTTTTTTACAGTAGGGTTCACCCAGGGGCCACTCAAGGTAGAGCGTTACTTTAAAAGGCAGTTTATAAGGACAGGAGGGGAAGATAATGGTTAACTCTAGATTTGAACAGGTTAAGATTTTAGTGATCGGGAAAACAGCCTCTTGGGAGTCAGTTCCACAGGGCAGTTCGATCCTCACTACTCAGTCGTAATTGATCTAGTGAGAGAAGCTTGTTAACCATTACACCATGTCGAACTGTCCGCAGCTGTGGGTATATGAGATAAACGACTACCGGTGGACTGATAAAATACGAAAGAAATACCACTTCATAGCAGCTTCAGTCATACTAATGTGATGCCTAAAAGATGATGAAATGGTAATGGATGCTGGATAATTTCTTCACAAATCAAGAGAAAACTGAAAATGATAATATCATGGACGTAAGCAACGAGAAAATTTGAAGGAAAACCAAAACAAAAATTGTTTAAATTTCTAGGACAATGAGAAAAGAAGGCATGGAAAAATGAACACTCACGGGGACATATTGAAGACAAGAAGAACAGAGGAAAGGCAGCGAGTAACATATCTACCGGGCTTTGTAAATGGATGGCAAAACAATGACGAGTAATAGTAAAAAAAAACAAACATTAAGAGCAAATAAGGATAGGAAGTTGTGGAGAGCTATGATCGCCGATCTCCTAAAGGAACATGGCATATAAAAGAAGAACATATCAACTATCAATTATCTTAACAAAGAAATTCAATTTAACTATTTCTTGTATAATATCTGTAACACTGACGGTATCATTTGTAAACATTTATGCCGATAATACGATATACGGATGCACCTCTGAAACTGTTGATGATCAGAGATTGGCAACTGAGCTCTCTCCTGATCTAACGCTAACTTTCCAGTTGGTTAATTTATATTCAATGGTGGCACTCTCGAGGATTTTCCTTCTGAGCGGTTTTTTTTTCTTTTTTTATGAGTGTAGCATTTTTAAAATCAAAATTGTAGTTGAATTTATTTCAAGGTATGACTAGTGGATTAGTTAAGTTGTTTTTTATGTGGTCTCTTTTGTGCTCATAGATGCGTTTTTTTTTTAATTTCTGTTTGTTTCTCCAATATATTGGGAGGAACAGTTTTGGCAATTTATTTTATAAATGACGGCTTCAGAAATATTATTGCTATTAGTGTTTGAGGATCTGAGTATATCCATAATGGTTTTGGAAGTGTTTGTGACTATTTCAAGATTATTTAGATGGGATAGGTTATTCTGGATAGTGGACGTGACAGATTTGGTCGGTAGTATTATGAATCTGTTTTCATGTAATTTATTATTGTGGATTATGTTATTATTTTTGTTTCGCTTGTATACTTTGTATGTCTTTTTTCTTGCGTTGTGGATGAAATGATATGGGTATTGTAGGTTTTTTAATGTGTTTTCTATGTATGTTTCTTTAGGTAAATATTGAGGGCTGCAGATTCTTAATGCTCTCAGATAGAAACTTATAATAATTCCAGATTTAATTTTAGAAGAGTGGTTTGAGTAGAAACTGATCAGATCATTTTTGTTTGTAGCCGTTCTGTAAACGTCAAAATTGAGTTGGTTATTATTATTTATTGTAATTTTCACTTGAAAATATGAATACAATAGCGATTTCTAAATTCTCCTAGTTGCTAAGGACATTTTGTTTTGTTGCTAATAGTTACTTTGTTTTAAAAAATCATTTCGTTTTTGCCTTGAAAAAGTTTACATTGGACAAAACGCGTCGGCTAATAATACAGTTTTCTATTGTTTTTTTACCTTTATACATATTGTCTTTTCTACAGGTTACCTCTGAGAAATTTTTTCATATATATATATATATATATATATATATATATATATATATATATATATATATGTATAAAACTGTCAAACTGACCAAGGGAATTCAGAGAAGCATAGATCCATCCAGCTCTTATCTCAAATAACAACTTAAAAGAGACTGTTTGACCAACACAAGGAATTTTAAAAGTATCATGTTAAAAAGTTAAAAAACACAAAAAAACAAAAAACAAAAAACAAATGAAAACTACAGACAAAAGTTCATTTTCTCCATCAAGACATTCATTTCTGTAGTTTACTGCTACCAGCAAGCAGAAATATTTCTTCTCCCGATTATGGCCATTTTGGCCAAAACTAGTCGAGGAATCTAAATGAAATAATAATAAAAAAAACGAAAGAATATTAATCTACAATCCAGTGTGTCTGAAGATTTTAATTTTTAATATTTTTTTTTTTTATTAAATATATATATATATATATATATATATATATATATATATATATATATATATATATATATAATCTTATAAATATAAGTAAGTATACTAGTCCGAAAAAACTTACGTGTTTTGGCTTGTAAATAAACAAACCAATACCCAAGGAAAAATAAGGAATAAAAAAGAAAGAACTAAGAACATGTGATTCAGGCGAAAACAATCGACAAGAATCCATGCTCAGAGTCCAAAGAAAAAAAAAAACTCCGACACGAGTAAAGTAAAAATGACTAAGCAAAGTGCTCAATATACTAAGTAGAGCAAATCTAACTACTGGTAGTTTTATATATATATATATATATATATATATATATATATATAATATATAATGTATAATGTTAAATTGAAATACTGTTTTTGAAGCCAAAATTGGTGGTTTTTCAGTGGTTTGCTGATAAGGAGGTATACAAGGCAAGTGTGTGTGTGTGCTTTGATTCTTCGCATATATACATATATATATGATGGCTGCCTACTCGATTTCGAGCATGACCACTTTCCTAAGTTGTATAAGTTATTAGAAAGCTCCTGTAACTCGGATGGCTTATAGTGATAGATACTCTTACAACATGGATCCCATTCTCTGAATATCAAATCTTAGAATATTGTGACTCAAGATGACTGGTGATAGTTTTAGTTGCAGGTTTTTTTTCAGAGTTTCTTTTTCTTAGACTGGTTGCTTTCAGTTAGCTTATGGGTTTAAGCTACTCTGATCTGTTGCGCCCAGATACGGGACCAATGAAAATAGTTTGGTTTTATATCAGAGATTTCTTCTCCTAGGTTGGTTGCCTTCATCCCATCTTCATCGTCCCCCTATACATACATACAAACAGAATGAAGTTTTCAAGCCCGTAATCGAGTATGAGCATTACAAAATATCAATTTACGATGCCAAGCAACTCCAAGAAGAAAAAAGACGTTGTACTGGTCCAGTTCCACTCTCTAAGCAAGAACAGCATGTACTCAAAGAGAAGAACGAGTCAACATGATTGGATGTTGTCAAGCCGTAGGTGGTAAATCAGAGTTTCCCTATTCAAGTTGGATTCCTTAACGAAACTAAGGGGCTCAACACTCCCAGAGGGCTTACGGCGCCTGGACATGAAATCAGGCCGTTTTACATCTCTGCGCCTATGCTAGATGGCCGCTGATCTCATTAAAGGATATATATATATATATATATATGCGTGTTTATATTCAAAGTGGTATTATTAAAAAAAAAGCACGAAATAGCTTTCTCAAAGGATTGATTAAAAAAAATATTTTTCCGGCTAATTGTCAAAGTAAATATGAAATGCCAAGTTAATCAGTGGAGGGGGGAGTTTGAAAGCTTGTCAGATGAAAAGAATGATCGATATGATCAAATCAGTTTGGTTTGCACCTCGTATATCTATTAACAGATACAAAGAAAAAGCTTCTATAAATGCTACATTAAAGTTATTATAGATGTGCGTGTGGTGCCCCGAATTGCGACTCTGAATGCGAAATCAGAGAGCCGAGATCGAATTCAATCTGAGTTCGTTACCTTCACTTACGTGCAAATATCCTTGAAAAAGATAGAAATCTATTTCTTCTTCACCCTCCCTGCCTAAATAGGTTAAATACAAGGATAGACTTGTTTCTGTAGCCTTGGTTGGCAACTATACCAGAGATAGTGACGCGATAAAATCAACATCTGTCAGTCGGGCTGGTCTACTCGTCAGGATGCATCAATCGATGAAAATGCAAATGAGGCTAAAATTGTTCAGTCGTGTGAGCAGCGTATTCTGCACGCAGGCGGAGAAACGCTTACTTTTTTTTTTATCATTTCGCGTTTCATGCTTTTCCGTTGATAGAATCGTCGAACATTACTAATGAAAACACGTAACAATACTTAACTTTACCTCTTATTCAACTTTGGACTTCGTCAGATGTCAACTTGATTAAAGAGTGCCTCCAGCTATATGATGCTTTAGTGCATCCCACGTTTAGTTTCCACCATATTATCTGTTTGGACATTTCAAACAATATTTATCGGGGAAACAGTTCTATATGATGTTGTTGGAGAAGTGTAATGGTAGCTCTAGTCGCTTAGTGCGTGCTAACGTACTATGTCCTAGAAAAGATGTTTAACCTTGGTTAAGGTCAGTGACAAGCAAATCTCTGGTATTGAACGGGATATTTAGTGTAGGTAATCTCTAATTCACCAAGACTAAATATGTAGATGATAACGCTTCCAATCTACTAAGTTCAGAAATCATGAGAGTCAGTCCGCTTTCGTCTCCGTCGCCTTCTTCTTCTTCACTGCACGGTTTTCATTTTCAACTGATTTTGCGTTATAGGTGTCCTCCATCCAGCCGTACGGCCTTGAATAAATAGCGCCTTTCGCATAATATTTGCACACCCAAGCAACGCTGATTTCTGAAGCGATCTTAGATTAGCTTTTATTTTTTCTTAATGTAGGACTTTAAGTTCGGTGGGATACATTGATTAAATTATTATTTAAAAAAAATTCTTCTTGACCTGTATTTGTTTTTTTTTTTAATCAAATGCAGGGTCATAACTAATGACTTAGGACAAGCGAAAGATGTGAGTGTTTTTTTTGTTTCCACTTAATTAAAAAATGGACAAAGCTCTTCGCAATATACCGGCTGTGCTTTCTAAAAGTATTTTTTGGATTTCCTGGAGAGATGATGCAACAGGGATTTTATTTATTTGTTTTTGAGTTCTTTTCTTTATCACACCCAAAGCTCCAACCACAACAGAAACAATTTTAGCTTTTAAGAACCTATTTATTATTATTATTATTATTATTATTATTATTATTATTATTGTATAATAATGTTTGTTGAAATGTATGCTAATTCTGAGGTTAGTTTTAAAATGAATAAGAAACTGTTATAATTTATTATTAAATGTTTGTTATTTAAAAAAAATTAAAATTTAACTATAATTCAGTAGTAAATCTTTTGGGTGCTTTAAAAATGAGAAAAGAAAAGTTTTCTTTTTTTCATTTTCTTCATTTAAAAAAGAAATCATTAACTGAAATATACAAGAGATTTTTTAAATCTGTCGTTTGAGCTTCAGCTTACGATGTATTCTGAAAAGCAACATATTTCTAGTTAAAGAAAAACCTGAGTAAATTTATAGTTTATCTTCTCATGGTCATTGCGCGGGCATCAAATGTTCCATGAAAATGAAAGAAATCATAAGTTGATAAAGTAATACGAGTTGTCTTAGGGATATTTTTTCAGGTTACTATTTTGGGAAATGGTTGCCGTATTTTGTGTTTTGTTTTTTTTTTTACTTTTTTTTTGCCTGAAGATTAGAATAAGGTCAACGTTTGTAGAATAGAAGAAAGTACAGTTGATGATTTCTAATCAACGAAAAACAAAACTAAACAATAAACAAAATAAAAGCAAAAACAAAAACAATAAAAAACCAAAACAAGGAACAACATAAAACACCCCCTCCAAAAAAAAAAAAAAAAAAAGAAGAAAAATACGGTAAAGAAAAACGCGGCCTCAAGAGATTTTATTGAAGTATAATAAAGATAAAAATGTGGTAGAAACAGACAGAGGTTCAAATATATACACACAGACGTAAATTGAGGTGCCGCTGGCACAGACGCACACACACACAAACACACATGGATACGCACACACATTACACGTACACCCACCCAAACATATAAACATTATATTTATATTCAGTTAGGTGAATTGATATGATCTGTAAATAAATTTGTATGAACAAATTCAGGAGAATAAACAACGTTGCACAATTCTTTGAAAAACATTATTGTTCATATAAATCGTCATGAAGAATGTAGAAAAAACTAAGGGGTAACATCGCTGTTTACTAAGTTTAGGTCAGTTTTATTCAAAGCCACAAGTAGGTGACACCCAGTGAGAATCGAACTCACTACTCAGTAGCAATAGTCTATCAAACTGGTAGATAGATATCATATGTCGATTATTTATTTGAATCTTGAGATGAGCAATTATTATTATACACTGATAACTTGCTCAGTAGGCCAAGCATAGAAAATGAACGACTCTTTTCTTATAACTAAAATCTAAAGTATTCAGTGTTCTATATTATATTACCCCTGTCCCATAATAGTTGCTACATTTAGTGTATGAAATGCGTATACAAATGTAACAATTATTATTCTTTCTATCTTTTCAAAATAATTTTATTTTAAAGTAAACATTCTTCAGTATAATATTTGTTCTGTTCTTTAGTTAACAAAGACAGGTTTGGTTTGGGTTTATTTTGTTTTAGGGCATGTTAACATCAATGGGTTAGTTAATGTCAACAAAATATTTAGGATAGGTTCGTATGAATAGAATATGTATTCCTGGTAAGAAATCAGTTTGCAGATTAGGTTTCATTAACGTAAAGAGGGTTTTTGTCGAGAGTCAAATGAAAAGTGTATTGCTGGTAATATTTTTCCAAAAATTCATTACTAGTATTTTTCTATAAAAATCTATTTTTATGCTTTCATAGTGTTGTTTTGACTCCAGTTTGGGGATTAACTATTTGCTCATAGCTGTGACCCTAACAGGTTCTACCACCCTGGGTGTGAGTAGACCTGAACAACAGTAATTAAAAGATGGTTCCACGCTCCTCAAAACCTCCCGATCAGAGGCCTTGCTGCCGGATGTAGTTTATCGTCATACCCAGGACGCACAAAAACAGTGAATTAGGCTGACGGCTAACAAATTCCAACACCTAATGATTTTATAGTTAACGCAAAAAAAAAAAGAGAAAAAAGTTAAATACCAATAACGTCGCTGCTATCTCTGAGTTAGAGCTGCTCAATGTTAATTTTTCAGCCTTGGTAAACTTCAAAAGCTCTACGCGGCCTTGTGGGTGATGGATTATTTCCCACCCTAGAACCACTTTCCCACAGATGCAATGTCGCAAACCGACCACAGGGTAAATGTTCAGAGGAGTTACACTTTTTAGTTTCATTAGTTCAGACCTTTTAGAGCGAGGACTCATACTACCACCACAGAATCGAATCACCTTCATTTCCACTGTACTCCATTTGTAAATAGAAAGTTCCATTCAAGCAGCTTTTCTTTAAGAACTTTGTGAAATCTAATCTGTCCTGTGAGTATCGAAATTTCCAAACCTTCTTTCATCATTATTTGCCATAGACATTTTAATTGTCTCTTTTTGATTCTAAGTATAAGTTTCACGTTTCTATAAACTGTCGTCGTTGTTCACATGTTCAGTCCATGGTCTTCTCAACATCCTTCTGTTGAAGCATATTTCTGTTGCTTTAAATCTCTTTGTCTGTAAGGAGATTGTCGTGGTGTAATTTCCCATCCTAGGAGCTTTCATCTTTCTTCTCAAGAGCTATACATGACAAGGACTGGGGAATGGATAGGTCGAAGCGTTGTGTCAACAACAATAATTACACGAACAATTTCAATTAATGGAAACTATTAACTGAGATTATCGAGCAGTAAAGACCAGCGTCAACCTCAACTTCAAAACGGACACTTTCTTATTTATGTCAATTTCATGCATTTGATATGTTATATCCTTTTATACTAAATTTCATCCAATATAAGGCTCGAGGACTACTCAAGGTAGAGAATTTCTGAATGAAGTGTTTGATATAAATGTAAGAGGCGGCAGAGACATAGAGGATAGATGACAATTAACCCGTGGCTTGAGGTTAAGATTGTACTGTTCAGGGGAGTCTGTTCCACAAAGCAGCAATTTTTGGGGGGTGGGGAAGCTTTCTAAATGTAGGTGATTCGACTTTATGGAGGTAGCGTGACTTTTTGTAGCCGTAAAGGTCTGAACTAGCGGAATTAAGGAATGGATATCATTTGATAGGATAGCTATCAGCTTGCGACGTTGGATATGTTGGAAATTGATTGTGGTGGGGGTGGGGAGATACGCAGTACCGCATAAACGACTTAAAGCTGGAAAGTGAAGATTGTGCAGCTTCAACCCAGGCGTGGTACCAATACTCCATTTTTAGTCTCTTGCAAAGATAATGCATGGCGAAAGAAGTTAGGTACTTTCTAGAGCAGAATGTGTTGACATTTTCCCAGTAGCAATGGATCGTCTATATGAGTTCTATTTGAGGTCTAGAGTGAACTTGAGACCCAATAGTCTTTCAAAGCATGCAGCCTCGTCTTTCCATATATTTACATCTATTAATATACAATGCATATATTTGCATATATTAATATAAAATGTTAAATAATAAATATTATTTCAAGATGTGTCACCTCCCGTCTTTAGCGACATTTTGTACTGAAGTCTCGCCAAATAGGAATTAAAATAGGTATAATAAAACAAAATAGTTTTTTTTATATGCCAGATCATTCACTCTGTGGCATGAAAAGGAGCTTTTTATCTTCATTATATAATAAATTCAAATCTTTTAGAGACGTGTCCGTTGTAGTGATTGGATACAGATGAGTCTTTTTTTTTTAAAGGCAAGCTAATATTGACATACAAGCAAAGTTGATATAAATAATAGGAAATAAAGAATTGGTGAAGAAAAATGACAGGTGTGATATTGAGAAAGCCATTACTTCTGTTTATTGTCCCGACATTAATATCGACCTGTAGAGTCTGGAGTTTATGTGTTGTTATCGGAAATGCTAAACGTTTGGCATTTGGGTTTACGATGGGGTTGGGTAGTGGGCGTCAAGATGAAAGGTCCTGTATTCTATCATTGACGTTGTGTCTGTTATTAACATGATCTTACATCGAGCACTAGCCCTAGATAAAGATTTTTTCACCTAAAAACAGCCAATGTAATAACTGGCAGTTACTGGTTCCATATAATCCAACACTATCGGTCACATTGTCGGGTCATTGTCTAATCTGGTGAAAAGAGTGACTAAGATAACAGGATTAAAGACAAAACCCCTCAGAGGACGGAAGAACATTCCAGATCAAGATGAAAATAGAGTACAGCTGCTATATATGGACAGGCGTTGCACACATTTTTATAGTAAAATGGTCTATATTTTTACAGTAAAATGACTAAAAAAATATTTTTATAGTAAAATAGCTCATATATATTTACCATAAAATGACCAACAATACATCGTGAGCCTTTCGCTGTTCTATTGGTATTTCCAAGAAAAATGTTCAGATGAAATAAATTCCTTATTTCCACCAGTTCTAACCTTCCCGCCTAAGACCAACCATATCACGCACATTGTAACAAATCACCCTCCTTATCTTCGTATCTCATTGGTGAGATGTAATTTCCACCCAAGCAGCTTCGCACGAACCACTGCTCTATTGAACTGACTCACAAGTGTATGATTCTATGATCATTACAATCTTAATTTGCTTAAGTCTAGGGTTAATCATTATCTTCCCCACTTATCCGAATAAACTGTGACTCTTAGTGTGTAAACCTTTAACCCTAGTGTCTCCTGGGCCCTGTATAGGGGGAATATCCTTGTAAATAAAAGGGTGAACGGCCATCTAGCACAATGTGTGTAGCCAGTGTGGCGATGACGCAGCATCGCTGGAAGGAGAGCTTCCCAACTGAAGTCAATGGCCAGGGTGAACCGAGGCGAACCTTCAAGCGAGAAGACATCAACTGTGATCTGAACTGGCGAGGAGAAGCCCCGCTTAGTGTAATAAATGAATACCTCTTCGACTTTAAAAAGGCATGCGGACGAAACTGGACAGGTGCTCAGCTGCGCAGTGACCCTATGACCACACCAGGTCATGGGACTGATGATAATAATGATGATATAATTATTTTGAAATCTCTTATACAGACTTAGTTTAATTATTTATTATTCCAAACGGTCTTTGTAGAGTAACTCAACAATCTATCATTTCGCTTGGATTCGGTATTTCAACCCAGGTAAAATTTAGTCTTCCAATTTTAATTTCTTATGCTAAATCTTTTAATAGATTGCCGGTATACAATCTTCTGAAAAATTATGATATGTTACTTTTTACCAGACTTTTATTTAGTTAAATACGTGAATACTACTACTACTAATAATAATAATGATAATAACATTACTACTTATACTACTACTACTACTAATTATTATTATAATACTAATACTATTACTACAACTAATAATCATACTACTACTACTACTACTACTATTACTACAACTACTACTACTATTACTACTACTACTACTAATACTAATACTACTAATACTATTACTACTACTATTAATACTAATACAACTAATAATAATACTAATGCTACTACTAATAGTATTACTACTACTACTAATACTAATACTACTACATCTATTACTACTAATACTACTACTACAAATAATAATAATGAAATGACACGGCCTTAGGTCAATCGCAGTTGAGATTCATTATGAACTCCATCATCTTGTCGATGACTGCATAGTGTGTGTAATATCAGGGCTACATACGTTTTGGAATCAAGATTGGTTTTCTTCTAGAGTGGTTGCCAACCCCATTTAGAGAGCCTAGTCTACCCTGAAGATTTAGAAGATATGATATACAATTCTATATAGTATATATATATATATATATATATATATATATATATATATATATATATGGTTGGATTTAGCTCTATCTCTGATATTGAGCGCTTTCTAATAAGTACTGCGCATATAATATATAAATAATTATACATATATATATTCATTTATATTTATATACACACACTTTTCACACACACACACACACACATATATATATGATATACAATTCTATATATCAAACTAATAGTGGGTAAATGAATGTCAAAATGAAAAAAAAATCTCTTTTGTTAACGTGTTTTGTCCTTTGAAAGGAGCTTCTACAGATTTTCAAGACGTTTGACGAAATCTTTTCGAAGGACGAAACGCGCAACATAAGATTTTTTCCTATTTAAATACATGTGTAAAAAATAGTTACTGTTCGAAAGTAGCTCAATGTTTAGAGAAATAAGTTGGTTGATGAAAACGTTAGAAGTTTCTTGGATCAATTGAATTATATTTATAGAAATGTTTCACGCATTCTTTGACAATTGGCACGAATCTAGATTCCTGCGTCACCAGGTAAGGAGCGAACCTACTTTGAAAAACTTCCAACACCAGCACACTAACAATTGTTCGTGCTTAGAGTATAATGTTCGAAATACGCAGTATCACTTTATCTCATCTCCATCCGCTACGAGAAGACTAAGAAAACGATGACTTGAAATCGAATAATACACGCGGATAAAACGAAATTTCAGCACTTCCTAGCGTTAAAGTGAAATCAGCAAGAGCCGGTTGAATTTGAACTCGGGTCTCCGTTTTCTTGATTTCTAGATTTTGTTATTTTCCGTCTTCGTCCTTTTACTGCATGTTGAATGAAGAGAAGACCCCTGCAGTGAAGCAGCCAATATTGTGGCTTTAAAATATGTAATAAACATATTTTTAAGACATCGTGCGTCGTTCGCTATAATGACACCTGGAGATATAATGCACGCAAATTTAAGTCATCTTATTCAAATAGACAAATAAAACAGTTCCTCAGTCCAACTTTCGATTTTATGCATATGTGCAAATTTATCATCGATTATACACCCCTCTAAAACATAAATATGGCATTATTTAAAGAAACGACGAAAAAGTGTTCGTTCATTTTAAGGTGCAAGGCAATATTTTATTTGGATAAAAGAAAATAAACCGTCATGTTGGTTAGGGAGAAGACATTTCCCAGACAGTTAAAATGTGTTTGTTCTTTTCTGATTGCTGCTTGGATTTGACTGAGTGCACTGCTTTCGAAAAATAAAACAAAATGAAACAGAAAAAAAATGATGGTATTTGCAATAAATTTTAAAAACATTAAATGAGGTCTGCTTTACGATAGGGATGTTCGTTTTTTTGAAACTAGTGAAAGTTATGATTACGAAAGACGATAATCAGTGTAGATTTATAAAAGTTGGTATCATCATATATTCGATAGCAATCGATATATTCGTGTAATACCTAAAAGGTATAAATACCTATATTTACAATATGATATTTAATAGAACACGACTCCCGTCTAAAATAGGGTCGAGTAGTTAGCGTCTGCTGCACTACTGATTCAAGCCTTGTGGGTGAAATTTCGTAGGCGAAACTGTTCGGAAGTTGACAATGATTTTGTTAACACGAAATCAATAAGTCGTCGTGACCGAGGGTTTGAATGCACTGGCATTATTTAATTTCTTAATCGGGACAGATTATGCGCTCTCTCGCAGAAGCACTAATTAAGGTTTTCTCAATATAGCTGCAATATAAATCACTGTGGATGTTGAAGAAACATCCAGAGCAGGTGCCTGCAACAGGGATTAGTTATCCATTCTAGCAGACGCGGAAGCTTGGAAACGAGTAACTACACATTATTATTATTATTATTTCGCAACATCATCATCTTTGTTATTTGGATTTTCCCTGAAGAAATTTCTGATGGCCATCCCTCAAGGTCAAGTAATACTAGGTTTTCTCTTTGTATAATATCCTACTGTAACAATATACAGGCTACAATGGGTTAATTGCCATCATTTTATATTTTTAATTTCGCGCATGTGCGTTGTTTGATTTTGATTTTATCGACTGCAGGGATATTTGGCCACCGTCTGTGAGAAAAAGAGCCCCATAACGCAATTCACTCTGCCAGAAATTTAGAAACGGCATGCTGTATTGCTTGGCATTCATGCCGGAAGCTGCAATACGAACATTTCAGAGTGTTTGGGTGTCAATCTGAGGACAGTGCAGATTATTCGCAAAGAGTTGGATGATATATCATGTTATTTGGAGTGATCACTAGTGATGTCGACGTTGTGCCTTTATTCATCTTTCCACAGAGCCTCAGGCACAACACAGATGTCTACATCAAGTGCTTTGAGGAGGTGGTGTTGTCCTGGGTGAAGAGGTTAGATGCTCGTTGACCATATGTCTGGCAACCGGACTCTGCGCCATGCCACACAAGCAGGAGAACGAAATTATGGTTGACAGACAATTTCTGCGACTACATCTCCCCTTATATCTGGCCACCTAACTCCCCAGACTGCAACCCTCTTGATTATTATGTGTGGGGTGCAGTTGAGCGAGAGATCAACAAAACTCCTTGTAACATCAAAGCTGAACTGAAGGCAAGGATTATGGAAGCATTCACCAACTTAAATAAGGAGACTGTCCAGAAGAGATGCAGGAGATTCCGAAGCCGTCTGGAGTCTGTGGTTGAAGCGAATGGCGATTTTGTTGAATAAATTTACTCTTTAATAATTTAAGATATTTTTGTGTAATTTTGGTAAATATATCTGTTAAAATGAGATGTCAGTATTATTTTCATTTTTGCGTCATTATAACGACAATTCATCCATCGCACCCTGTATATCACTATCGTATATATATTCACATCTGTGATATTAGGTAAGCGTCATTGGAGATCACGTGACAGCAATTTTTCTCAAATATCTAACACTTTTTCCCCAACAGTAATATGGTTTTCCCCCGACAATACATATTTTTTTCTGCACCGTATTATACTTACTCGAATCTTTAAATGTTCAATCAAATTGCAAGTGCTTTTGAGATCATCCCAAGTATTTCTGGATACAGTTGTTAACTTTACATCCTATACGTATTTACAGCACTATATTGCCACGGACAAGTTGATGCTGGAGATAGTAATCAAGTCACAATATACTAATCTCATCAGACATTTTGTTTAACTTTGACTTAATTATTGCTCTCATTGGTTCATTGTGAAGTGATCTTGTATAGATGTAAGCTCGTATTTTGGAGTTATGTGTGAAGGGGTGCGTATATATGTGTACAACAAATTTTATAAAACCTTTTCCAGCTTTGAGGATTTCTTTCCATATATACATATATATCGTGTACTTGTGCGTATATTTGCTCATTTTGCTGTAGCAGAATGATGTATATACGTGTATATTTTTTAATGTTCTCCTTTGAGTTTTCTTGCAAGCAGCTCTTTCCTACATGTTCGTATTTATTCGTTTAATATTTCAAATCAAAAGCAGACTTGAAGAATGATTGCTCATTTTTTAATAAGTAAAGATTTTGGCCGCAATAATCCAAACAGACTTAGTTTAAATGTCCTTGTAGTCATCCTTGTACCCTCCCCGTTCTTCCTCTCTCAGCAGAGCATTTACCAGGAAATGACACGACTTATACGGCACTTCCTGATTATTCTTGACTCACTAAATATAGAGTAGCTGCCAAGAAATTAGAGGTTGCTCGCTTCAGGACCGAGCTTTTTAGCGGACCGATATCCAAGCTTAATAATTGACCAATGTTTATATAAAGCTGAGACGATCAAGTGTTTCACTGCTCACTCAATTAAACAGTAACAAATATCTTCTTCTTCTTCTTCTTCTTCTTTGTAACATCTCCCTTCAGGACTTTGGTAATCATGGCTCTCCTCAATTTCCTGTCCATTGTAACTCTTAGTAAATTTTATCTTTTTTAATCTCTCTTAAACCCTGTTATGTCATCCGTTTATACATTTTCGCTTGGTAGGTTTTGCGCTGTTTTCCTTGTCCCTCTTGCCTTCAGTATTCCCTGTGAGTGTCAATTTATCCAAGCCTTATTTCCCTATGAGGTACGCTAGAAATTTCATCTATTTCTTTCTGATGTCAAATATAAGTGTCCTTTTTGTTTCCATTTTCTCTAAAACTTCGCTGTTGCGCAAATGTTCAGTCTATGTTATTCACAGAATCCTTCTGCAGAACCACATTAATTGTCCAGCATTCACTGCCATATAGAAAAAATTACGCTGAATAAAATTTTGCCGAGACTGATTTATCGAAAAAGACGGTCTAAACTCTGATATTTGTCAAGCTTCACTATGATTTAGTACTAAGACTATATTTACAAAAAGGTTCATAAAATGTCGTGGTTATTATCAGACAATTCAGCGTATAGTTTTGTCTGCTCAGTTGTTTTGAAGATCATGTGATCATCATGTCAGTTTAATTGTCTTAGATGCTATTCATTTGTCCTAGTTTCATAACCGGTTCCTCTACTCATCATAAGTTTAACCTTAAATAATATAAGAAACAATTATTCTAGAGAAAGTCTAGTTTAAGTCGGTTCTAAAGGCTTTTTGCAATAGGAATATGTTTAAAATAAAGTCTGTTGATATGTGATTCAGATGAGGGATCTGTTATTGATGTATCAAGAAGGATTCAAATTCTGTACTAACCACACGGAAAATATTATCATTAAATACATAATTGTATCTGTATAATCTGTTTATTTTGGTACCTGCCAGCCTATATAAAATCCCAGAAAACAGAATTTAAAAAAAAACAAAAATGACGAAGTTTTAGAGAAAATGGAAACAAAAAGGAAACATATGATTAAAATCAGAAAGATACAGTTGAAATTTCTACGGCACATAAAGAGGAAAGAGGGCTTGGAAAATTTGATACTCACAGGAAATATTGAAGGCAAGAGTGACAGAGGAAATCAACAGGTAACCTAACAAGCTTGTGTAAATGGATGACGGGACAATGCTTAGGAGAGATAACAAAAAAAAAATTGATTACGAGATACAAAGGACAGGGAAGTGTGAAGAACCATGATCACTAACACCCTGAAGAGATATGACACATAGAAGAAGAAGAAAAAGAAAAAGAAAGACTAGAAGAAGATGAAGAAGAAGAAGATGAAGAAGAAGAAGAAGATGAAGAAGAAGAAGATGAAGAAGAAGAAGAATGACTTCTTTCGTGTTGCGTCATAGGTTGACTCTTAGTGTTTCTTTTGTGTTTCCAGTTGCTTTTTCGAAGGCTCGTAAGAATTAGGTCATTATACATTGAATTAGGTCTCTATACATGCATACATTCACACTTCAAATAGGGGACTAGATCGTTAAAAAATAATTATATAAGAAAAAAAAGGTATACCCATTTAAGAGAACTAGAGGAATTACAAGGATTTATTATCGGTGGATACAATCTTAAGATAGCGGGATAATGGCAACTGACTCAGCAGGGAATCTGAAAGACCCATTAGAAAAAATGAAACTTGATTTATTTGGGAAATATATTAGAATAATCCAGTACATCTACTTAGAGCAAACTGACTTCTTACGGTTAGAAAATGAATCCAGTGAATGCATATAAAAAGACGTGTGTCATCTTGTAGAGGACCGTTGTGTATTGTTTGCGTGTTGTTGGGTTAGAAACACGTGCGTTTATTTCCTGCTAGAAGGTCCAAACTACAAGAAAATTGGCAGACTCAAGTTAAGTCCAACTGAAGATGTAAAGAAGACAAACAAAACCGATATATATATATATATATATATATATATATATATATATATATATATATATATATATATATATATATATATCAACAAATATATGTATTAAACAACACAATTTTACAATGGACATAGACAATAATATTTGTGCGTGTGTGAACATTTGTGTTTGTTCTTTGGTGAATGTTCGTACGTACGTGTATGTGTGTACAATGTTCATGGCGTCTTCCACAAATGGGAAGACGCTGATCTTCTAAGAGAGCTTACATTGTAGTCGCTGAAATGAAGAAGTGAAAAAGAGAACGAGGCGTGAAGTCGCCCAGTATTTATAGTACAGGGAGAGTGACCCCTAGTGACAATTAAGGAATTAAGGAGGAGGTAACTCCGACGATTTCATCGGATTTATTCAAACTATACGACAAGGCGACTCTGAGAGAATTAGATGTCAGACCAGGATTTATTATGGGCAGCAACACCATAACAACATATGCAGATGGCACAGTGCTCATTGAATATACGGAAAGGAAACTACAGAAATTCCTACAGAAGTTAGCGAAGGAAAGCGAGAAGAAAGGACTAAACATCAATTGCAAGAAAACAGAATATATGGCTGTCAGCAAAAGGAACATCCCAGCATACAAACTCCGAATTGGAGACACCAAAATAAATATCTCGAATGTGATTTAACAGAGGACGGAAAATGTGACATCGAAATCCGAACTTTCATTGAAATAGCGAAATGCGCTTTTCAAATGCTAAACAAAGTATTAAGAAACATCATAGATGAAGAAGCAACAGAAATGCGTTTCTACAGAAGGATGTTGAGAATACCATAAACTGAACATGCGAGCAACGACGAAGTCTTAGGGAAAATAGAAACAGAAAGGACACTTGCACTTAGAATTAGAAAGGGACAATTGAATTTTTGGGGCATATTTTGAGGAAAGAGCGCTTGGGGAATTTAACACTCACAGGACATATTAAAGACACTAAATTGTGCTTGTTTAAATGATTGGCAGAACGGGGATAAGGGGAGATAGCAAAAGAATTAAGAACGACAAAAGACAGGAAATTGTGGAGAGCTATGATCGCCAATATCCTGTAGGGATACAGCACAAGAAGAAGAAGAAGAGGATAAGGAAGGAAAGGAAAAAAAGTACTAATGATTAAAGAAGAAACATACAAAAGCTACAAGACAAATTCACCGTTGTTAGCAAAAGGGGCAACTTAAGATTACATAATTACAGGTACCAAAAATGAACTTCCTGGTTTATGTATTAACAGACGGAAATAATGTCTGCCACAGAAAACCAAAGGCAGGAATAATGAAAGATGCCTTTCTGAAACTAAATAAAAAAAGGAAAATGTCGTCAGAAACAAAGAAAAGCGTACTATATAAACTCTACTGGCTTTTATAACTGGAATATTGGACGGTCTCCTCCCAGATGAAAAAAAAAGAATTAAAAGAGACAGAAATGTTGTTCTATTAAAGAATGCTAAGAATACCATGGACAGTGACAAAAGTTTTAGAGCAAACGGCAACTACAGCGAAAGATGAGATTTTTAGAAACTATAAGGAGGAAAGAAGGCCTAGAGAATTTAACCTTCACAGGGCATACTCGTGGCAAGAATTAAACAGCTTGTAACCTACTTAACGAGTTTTGTGAGAATGCCCGACTAAAAAAGAACAAAGAGAGATGATAACAGGTGAAAAGTTAAGACCTGCAAAACCCATGTAAAGGTGTGTGTTGACAATTGGATAGATTCAATGACCGAGTAACGATGATCACACACACACACACACACGCACACACACACACACAGAAAATACACACACACACACACACACATATATATATATGTCTATTTCTGAGATTAGGACACATGGCACAGTGGATAAAGGCGTTAAATCCTGTGACAGGACCCAAAGAGTGTGAGTTCAATACCTGGTTAAGGCGGTGGAGAACTTGGAGAGGGGAATTAACAGGAGATAACTAATAACTGACATCCATTAGACATGGCACGTTTAACAGTTTACTCCACTGAGCGAAATAAAAGGTTCAGTTCGACAATCCAACCACCTGAAGAAGGCCGGAGCGTACAACGGCCGAAACGTTGTAATAAATATGGTGACGAAGATGAGGAAAATAGTCCGATTTATGTAAATAGTATATATATATATATATATATATATATATATATATATATATATATGATAAAAAATATATAATTTCAAGGTATGGGTTTAAGTGCTCAATATCAGGGATAGATAAAAGTGGACATTGATGTCAAAACCCAGAGTTTTGATTTTAGTTTCCACTTTCATATATATATATATATATATATATATATATATATATATATATATATATATATATATGTGTGTGAATTAATCGCTCTGTATGTCTGTCAAGTTGCAGAACGTTTCCTGTTTTTCTCCGGTGAAAAAAGTAACTTTTTAAAGTCATTCCGCACTTAAGTTCCTCAATATTTTTGGTAGCAACATATCAATATATATATATATATATATATATATATATATATATATATATATATATATATATATATATATATATATATATATATAATAGTAACAAAGGAAAGTAAATGTTTCCTTCTCTGTTTTTACATTGAGTTTCCTGGATATTGCGAACAGAAATTGAGGGACTTGATAGCAAAAAATCTACAGACAAATTCACTGGTGAGAGGAGTAGTGATAGAAAAGTGAAAATATAAATCTATCTGTTAGTATATTGAGATAGAAACAGATAGATGATGAAACATCGGAAAACTGATTTTGAGAATCATGTTAAGCCGCGATCTTTTCAGAAACATGTAGGTATCTCCACTTAGTCACATAAAAAACAGCATAGCCTGATGAAAAAATGCCCCAAATTCAATAAAAAAGTTTTGTTATGAAAATGTTTATGTTATTATTAAGAAGAAAACCCAAATTATTTTAATTATTTTTTAATCCTTTGTAGCACGTTTAAATTTTGGTTAAAAATCTTGTTTTTTTTTTACATCAGAGAAAGACCAAATATAAAGGTTAGTTCTTTTTTTCCTTTTTTTCCGGTGAAAAACATTGATTTTGAAATTCTAGCAAAATTCAAATAATTGTCGGATTTTAATAAAACTTTCAGTATATATTCAGAAATGATTGAAATTATTTTTGACTATTTTTAGAAAATCTTGGTAAAAATATTTTTTTTTTACATATGTTATCACCCACTTACTTAATTTCCTGAAATTTCGAGAAATTAAATTTTTATTGTGGGATTTCATTATTAGTTAAAAACAGGATTCCTTGGATGAAGTAAATCATTTTTTTTTGTAAAGTAGTTACCTGTTTCAGCGAAAATCTACTTTGAATTGTAAAATAAAAAAATGCAATAAAGCTATGACATTATTTAATAAAAAAAAAGCTTTTAATTGCTTTTGTAAATAAGTTATATTAAGAACACTATTGTCTGAAGAAATAAAATGTCTTTTTTAAAAAAAATTTAAATAACTTTTAGTGAAAAATCGTTCCTAATTTATATCTATGGGAATCTATACATGACATAACCCTTAAAAAGGTCACGTGATTTAAGTGTTGTCTGACGCACTGCAATTATTTCACTTTTAATATTCAGTTCTGTTTCATCATTAACGTCTTTGCAAATCATTCCTTCAAAATATCAAAAAAAGTTTTACTTTTCTTAATTGCTATTTAACTAAATATTTTTGTTTTATGTATTTATTTTAGTTTGGGTCATACTTCAATTAATTAATTTTTTGTTTAAGGAAGTAAACTTAAGTAACTAGAGAAAAAATGCAAATTTCATAAAGCTTTAACTAAAAGTCAATAAAATATTAAATAATTGCTGAAATATGTTAATTTGTAAAAATTACTACGTAGTTAAAAACTAAAAAAAAAAAACTAAAAAAATGGGTTCACTTAGATTTCGTAAATTTATGTAATTTCTGGTCATCCATAAAAGCTGCCATTACCTTAAAAGCTTCTCGATAAGTCAATAAAAATCAAAGAAAGAGTGGAAACTATCGTTAAGAAATGCTCGTTAATTGTTTTTTATGCTATAAGTAAGTAATATTTATTTTAAATCAGAGTAATTTAGCTTTAAATTTTCTAATTTTACTCAAATAACCTGACACACATCTATAATTTAATTTTAAAAGATTTTTAAGACCAATAAATTTGTTTTCTTTACAAATTTCTTAAAATTAAGAAAATGGCCGCTTTAAAATTAAAAAAAAATCAAGCAATTATTTGATATTCCATACTATATAATTTCTATCTGAAACACTAGAATCTTTTACTTATTGGAAATAATAAATTTAATCACTTAGCTTTCAATTAAAGCTAAAATGAAATCTTCAAGAATGATTTTACTTTTTTAAAATTTAATTTTAAAACTTAGGTTATCGAAAATTCAGTGGAGGTGACAAGATTATGAACGCTCTCTCTTAATATTGGTCATTATAATTACTTTAAACATGATCTTTAAAAAATACCCTGACTGATATTTTTTTGAAGTGACGAACACAATCTTTGTTACACACACACACACACACACACACACACACACACACACACACATATATATATATATATATATATATATATATATATATAGATGAAGTTGTGTTGAAAACTTCTAAAAAAACCAACATGCTTTCTAAGATCTGACTAAATGACAAAACATAAAAAGGACACATCTTTCTGGCGGATAAATTTTCAGTATCTTCCTGTCCTATAAATGCAAAAGAAACAAACTTGCCTACGGTTTTTCAAAGACTTCTGGCTATCTTGCTTATATATATATATATATATATATATATATATATATATATATATATATATATATATATATATATACTGCATAAAAAGATTAATGGTCAGAGTTGAACTGGAACAGGAAACAGTAGTGTTAATAAGCGCTCAATACACGTGTGAAAAAATAAAAATGGTATGAAGAATTTTTAACTGCAAAAATTAGTTCAGTTGATTTTTCGCTACATTGGTTTCAACCGAGTTTATGCCTGATGATACCGTAAGGTTGAAACTACAGTATATATATATATATATTAGATTGATAGATAGATATAGATAGATGTTGCTAAAAATATGATTTAAACGACATTTAAACTAAATAAAATATGTTAATATGAAAATATATATGAAATTTTTTTCTCACCCTAACAATATGAGTATGAAGATGGATTTGGTTGTTTCCTGTTCTTAATATAAGTAGAACATAAGTAAATAAAAGGAAAAATTTTCGCTTACTGACCAACACGCTGTCACAATTATCCAGGTTGGGTTCTGTTTTTTGAAATGGCATCATATTAAATATCCAAAAGGTCCAAACTGATTTTGTTGCATTCTAAATTCCACAACTTCAAGCATTTTGTTCTGCTTTGACGTAATTATCTTGTTCATTCAAAGGTGATCGAGTATATATGTATGCTCGTATTTTTTGAGGCATTTGTGAAGGTGTGTGCATATATCTGTGTGTGTGTGTGTGTGTGTTTGTGGTTTGTGTGTATGCGTAAAAGTGTTGGTTGTAAGTGAGAGAGCAATCTGCTTAAATTGACAGAATTGCCTTGAAATGAGTCAGGTCGGCCATGTTGCCCTCTCTCTTTATCTCAGTTCAGTTCTTTTCTCTTTATTCTCTCTCTCTCTCTCTTTCTCTTCCTATTTGTCCGTCAGTCAGTCTTTCAACTCAAATACATACCTTTTGTGTACATACACATGGAAAAGTAACAATCACATAATACACACACAGACGTACGTACGTACGTTCGCGAAAACTCATCTCGCATAGAGGTACAAATACACAAATTTATACACACACATACATATAATAAAGCGTAGGTGTCTTGAAATCACAGAAAATTACGAGTGCGTTTGGTTTCAAGGCGACTATAGACAAGAAGTTTAAAATGTTATGCTTAACTCTATAGTAATAGTATATCTATATGAATTAATCTTTACAGGGGACAACTGATCAATGTTTCGACAAATTGCAAGACGTTTCATTTACTTTTCTGCTGATAATATCATAAACACCATTATCGCTTCTTTTGAAAATCTTGCTTGATTATCAGAAAATACGTTGCCAAGGTAGATAGCGTTTTTTTTTTAAAGACCATGGCACACACACGCGCCTGCGCGTACGTTCACATATATCTATACTGTTTAAAAATTACTATATCTCTGAAAGAATAGTGGTCAGTATCAGGATAGGGCGTTTGTGTGAACATTAAAACTGCATGCTGGCTGTCTGTTTCTCGCCTTAGGTTATCATGAAGCCACAATTACTCCTCTTTGTATAGATTGTGAGAGCCTCATGAGAAGTGGGGACAAGGAGGAAATACATTTTTCCTAGTTTTTCATTTACGGCTAATGTTTTAAATTATTTATCACTCCGGTTTGAGTTCATATATATATATATATATATATATATATATATATATATATATATATATATTATTTTTAATTTATTTTGTTTATGAATTTAAGTACAGTACTAGATTGGCGGCAAGGTCTCATCATATTGCAAATGAAACGACTGGATGTAACCGTAAGTTCTATGCTAACGGTTTCTTCTATCACACTTCTTGCCTGTTGAACTCTCTTCTGGTTTCTTGCTTCCAAGTCAATTTTGATTTTCAAATATTTGAATGCAATGTCAATCGTTATCTTCTTGTTATTTTATTGTTTTCTACTGTATAATGTTTTCTTTTCTCATATACTCAGTAACCTCTTGTGTCTTAGCGGTTTTATTGCCTTACTTGGGGTGAAATGATTAAGAAAACTACAAATAGACGCATTTGGCTCCACACTTATTTGTACACTAGAATAATTTGAAACATAACCGTTAGCGCCCACCCCCAAACCGTTAGAATAGATCTTAATAGCCACAATGCACCATTGACCTGCATATATAAATAGTCGAGTCAAAACACAACACACATGGCTTAAAGTTTGCGTTCAAGCATGAAACAGATTGTGATATATCATGTGATAATATTTCATGTGATATTTCTTTTGATATCTTATGCGTTAATATTTCATGTGATAGCCGATGTGATAATAATTCATGTGATAATATCTCATGTGAAAATATCTTATAATGGATTTTATTTTATTGCATAGTAGTTATTTAAACGTTGAATCAGTGTATAACAACATTGGTCTGCTAACCAAATCACATTTACATCGTTGCTAATTATTGCAATGATCAATTATTGGTTTATAGGAGAAGGTGCCCGCTAAAATAATGGTTAGCAACACAGCAAATTGAATTGTTGAGCCGGGTTCAAATTCTGTTCATTTCCTACTAATGCTTTTAGGAAATGTGTCAATCTATCTCTCCCAACAGAGCAGATCTGGGATTATTGAATTTGAAGACATATATAAACCCCTTTTTTCTTCTCCAAATGTCTAAAAAAAAAAAAATATCACTAGGACTTTACATGAAGCTGATGGTTCCGGCAGGTCAATGTCTACCGACACTTTTTTTTGTATCCATTGAGTCAGACAGTTAATTGTCATACGTGATACTTGCTGTCTCTTTCGATTAATGGCCGACAAGGCAGAAGATTTTCCCGCAGTAGGTTGCCGTTTCTTTCTGCGGTAAACTGGTTGACAACCAAGGCTAAAGAACCCAGTCTGTCCTGCTATTCAACAAATAGTTGGAAGGAGAAGAGATGAATTTCCCAAGAGTATTTGCTTATAAATGAATGTAACGAACCCGACTGGAATTCGATCACGATTCTTCGATTTCTCTTTCCCAGCCGATATCAATTAATCTCCAACTTACATCCTAGCCTAACTCCATAATACTGTAATATTAAATATAAATTGGGCCAGCTTCAAATACACCTTCAAATACATTGCTCTCTATTTTAACTTATTATATCCCGATTCATGTTACTTGGGAAGATAGTCACTGCTGAGTATCCTTCATTGTTCCGAAATGTGCCATAAAGAATCTAGTATTGTAAACTGACGATCTATAATGGAATAATTTGAATCTAATTGGTTTATAATTTGTATCTGATTGGTTTATAGAAGACAATTAGACTCCTGTCATATATATATATATATATATATATATATATATATATACTCGACTCTCCCGTCGAATTCGACGTATGAGGGTCAAGCAGATCAGTTCCTAGGAAACTGATGGCCCGACAACAGCACATGAGATTTGATTATAGTGGTGAAGGTTTCGTGCAGGACCATCCAAACTTTTTGAAGGGCCGAATAAAGAGACCTGGTGCACTACGTGCCACAAGGTCCCCAAACGACCCTCCGCAGGTTTTAAATTCAGAGTTGTCCTTCTCCTAGACCAGTTACCATCCAAGGCTATAGAACCCAGTCTGTCCTGCTTTTTACCCATAGCTGGAGGGAGAAGAAGAGGATTCACACCTTTCCCAAGGTATATACAGTAGTGTCCAAAACTAAGGGACAAAATTTTAAAACCTAATATTTGTTAGAAATAACAACTGTGAAAAGCTGAAATTTTGACAACTGGTAGTCGTTATCATCCATAATAACATACTAAAATTTGAATCATTTGCAAAGTATAGAAAAAGAATTATAACAATTATTTATTTATTTTCAAATTTGGAACGTCCAAAAGTAAGGGACAAAATTGTGAAAAACAATGTAAACGACAAAAAAACAATAAAAATACATGTACAATCAATATTTAGTAAATGAGCCCTTGCTCTCAATGACAGCTGCACATCTTCGACTACAACGACGATGTATCCGTAATGATCGTAACCAAAAGCGTCTGGCTTGAATTCTCTTCGGTAACAGATAAGCAACACCAGTTCGGATCAGATCCATAAAGGTTTTATAAGAAGCATATCCAGCTGATCAGTACAGAATTCCTTAGCTTCGATAGAGATATGGGATCAGAAGACCCACCGGGGCGGCCTTGTTAACACGACAACACTGGACATATCGCCGTCTGAACTTTGAAGGGTTGACAAAGAGTGTCGTGATCCGATAAGTTGCATTTCAATCTTTTGCTGAGGGTGGGGTTCGGGAATGGCGTAACCACCATGAAACCGTGGCCCCTTGTTATCATTAAAGCACTGGGCCGATTGCTAGTCCATCTAACCACCTCCGTGATTAGTTACCGCTATGCTTCACTGCTTTGCGACCATTTCATATTACAACTTGGGGATACTAAAATCAAACGAGGACAGAAAGTTAAATATCCGGGAAGTGTTCTAACAGAGGACGGAAAGTGCGACACTGTAACCCGAAGACGTTTTGGGATAGTCAAAGATACCTTCCAAAAGCTAAGCAGAGTATTAAGAGATACAAGAATTTTGTTAGAAACAAAGAAAAAAAGTATTGGACTGTTACGTGATACATGTGCTCCTGTATGGCATCGAATGCTGAACAACCTCTTCAAAGATGAAGAAGAGACTCAAAGCTACAGGAATATGGTTCTACAGGAAGATGCTAAGGATGCCATTGCCCGAATATGTGAGCAACAACAAGGCTTTGGAGAAAATGGAAACAAAAGAAAAAGTTATACTTAACCTCAGGAAGAGGTAGTTGAAATTTCTGGGGCAAGTAATGAGGAAGGAGGGCTTGGAAAATCTGATACTCACATGACAGATTGAGAAAAAGAGGGACAGAGGAAAGCATCGTAAAATATACTTGCTGAACTTGAGCAAATAGATGGCAGAACAGGTTTTGGACGAAATAACAAAAAGTCAAAACTTATTGAGATTTGCCAGGGACAGGAAGATGTGGAGGGCCATGATCGTTTACGTCCTGAAGAGACACGGCACATAAAAGAAGATTTACCCAAACAACGATGAATTATTCTAACAGGTTAATGCACAGTGTCATCGGGTCGAAGTTATACAAATGTTCAAGAGCATCAATGAACTCAATCGAGAATTTATGGGATGTAGTGGAGAGTTATATTCACACTCAGTAACCTGTACTTAGAAATATAAACTGTGGACATCCAACGAGACAGTATGGCTCAACATCTCGCCTGAGTTATTCAGACAACTTGTGGAATCCATATCACGTTGAGTCGCTGAACTTCTACAAGTTAGAAGAGGTTCTACACTATATTCGTCAACTATACAATGACTTTTGGCACGGCAGTGTATATTTTATTACGATCACTGCTATTTAAATCAAGTATATGTGTGTGTGGGCACGCCGTCACACACACACATATATACCTGTGTATGTCTGCGTGTGCTTGTTTTAAGAGCTGCCAAGAAAAAAAGAAACAAAAAACGAAAACAAAACAGCAATTTTAAAATCTAAATAAATAAATCAAAAAGTTTAAAGAGGTAAGGAGTTGGGTGCTGATCTTTCGAAACAACAAAAATCCGCTCAATATGTCTCCACTTCCAATGATTACCTTTTTACGCACCCTCCACAATGCCTAAAGTGTACTTATTATCTTCAGCTTCTCAGTGAGATAGCCAACCGGACACGACGTTAATTTGGCTGTCAATCAGTCACCAGCGTTGCAATTGAGACTCATTCATCAACAAGTACCCTCTGACCTTTGTCACATTTCGGCTGAAGTATAAAAGGATTTTGTGTTGTCCACCTTTGTTGTTATTCGTTTTCTTTCTTCATTTTTGTTTGTTTTTTGAGTGCAAATGTCATTACGTGATGGACATATGTCTACGGATGAACGTTCCTTTTTTACTTAAGGTACATATAAAATCTGTTTCGCGGATGTAGACATCTGCAATAAGTGAAGGTGCGGTTGATAGAATCTGAGGGAAACTCTATTCCAGCTTTTTGTTTTCCTGTCAACTACGATCTTCAAAATTTTAATTCAACCTCAATCGTCACCTTTAGTCCCTTGAATCCTGTTCTTTGTAGTGTCTTTTTTTCACAGTAACATTTTCTCAGTTTCTTTCATTTTCAGTAAACTCTTGTGTCTTAGTGGCTTTATCACCTCCCTTAGGGTGAAATTATTATAAAAAATGTTTAACACACACTCACACACACACACACACATATATATATGAAAAATTTCTCAGAGTTAACTTGTAGAAAAAGATAATATTTATAAATGTAAAAGACAATAGGAAAACTTCAATAGTAGCCGACGCGTTTCATCCAATGTGAACTTTTTCAAGGCATTTCGTTTTTGACTTGTAAAAGTCCACAGTGGACGAAACGCATCATCTACTATTACAGTTTTCCTATTGTCTTTACATTTATACACACACACACACACACACACACACACACACACACACACATATATATATATATATATATATATATATATATATATATATATAATTTAAATAAAAACAGATCACTTAAAGGTTCCATGTAATAAATTGTTTCACCACAGCCCTTTTAAAGGACTGCGGATCATCAGACTTTACTTCCAAAGGTTGAAACAAAAAATGAAAAGAAATTTACACATTTTTGACGGGCCTTTTTAAGCATATGTAAGCATATTTTACTCAAAATTTTTTTTCAAACTCTTCGTCTATAACTGGTTGGGAATCCCAGGTGTTGTAAGCTTGGATGTGCGAGTGGTGTAATGGATAAGGACTCGGAATTGTTTATCAGAGAACCGAGTTCCAATTCTCATTGGGTTCATTGAATTTACTTACTCGCAAATACTCTTGGGAGAGGTATGAATCAACCTCTTCTTCCCCCAACTATGGATTAATTAGTAAGACTTATATCACTAAATCATTATTATCTCAAAAAAAATTCTTACGATCTAAAAAATATTTTCTCTTTTAGATCACCTGCAAAGGGGTGATAAACCGTAGAAAATGAATCAATCAATTTTCGTCTGTATTAATAAGCACATTTGTTACAAACTATCTATCGTTGAGAGAGAGAGAGAGAGAGAGAGAGAGAGAGAGAGAGAGAGAGAGGGCTTGTTGTTCATTGTTTTGAGGTCAATCTTCACTGGGGTTCCACGCAGGCATACACACACACAGAAAGAAAGAGAGAGAGAGAGAGAGAGAGAGAGAGAGAGAGAGACCTACTTGCATTTTCAAAGTTGACTTTAGCAAAATAAAAGGTTGACGCAACAAGATCTTAATATTTCCTCACCTCTTGCATTTTACTAAGCATAATAACAATGGTTATTTTCTAAGTGTAACTTAGATGTGGCACAAGGCCGAAAGTATGGGGCACCTACTGAGGATCGAACCATTACATCTCAGCGAGGTGCCCATAACATAATAACTATGATTTGGTTCCCAATTTCATAATGCAGTAAGTTCTATTCTTCCTGGCTGCACCAATTCATTGACCTTGTGCCTGGTTATACTAATCTTATAAAATATTAAAAGTACGTATCATTCATTGTGCAGTAATGCTTAACGAGGTAGTCTTGCAAACTAGTGTTTCTGCGTTGCAAGTTGGAGTTTTCCTGGGTACCTTAATAATATAAAAACTATGTTCGATCGCGCTAACTTTAATAGCCTCACAACTGTAGCCCTATGTCAAACTATGCAGAGCAAATAAATATAATAATAATGACTGCTCATTTCCGGGTATACCCGTCGACTAGGGTAGATAACTAATCCCTCCTGCAGACGTCTGCTCAGGCACATTTGTGTTTCTTTAAAAGTATTGAGAGCAGAACCTAGTTACAGTTTCGGGGAGAAAGTGCATAGTCTGGTGTGAACAATAATAAAAGGTTCAGTATGCTGAAACGCTCGGTCACGATGATTGGCGATTTTAAAGCCTCAGTTTTACTCAAATGGTATGCTTCAAACCATGGTACGGTTTACAGGCCGTACGCCAAGGTCGTCACCAGGGTGAGATTAAAACCTTGGTTTCATTGTCGGAATGCTAACATTTGGCCACGCTGCCATTAGAACGTGGACATCTGGTAGCGTATAAACATAAAACGATATAAATCACACGTCGAGTGGAAAATTTGTCTAAATATCTTGACATCTAACAATTATTTCTTTCATGGTAGTGCGTAAATTGTATAGAAATTATTCGAGACACAAAGGCCAAAGCACTTGAATTTTCATGGCGACTGAATCTTCAGTAATAAATAACAGCGTCTAAAGGAAGATAATTTTGTAAAACAGCAGAAGATAACGATATAAAATTTTTTTTTTTATATAAAAAAACAATTTTATGGGAAAGGAATATGACAAAGTGGAAAATGTTTTCGTTTTGCGCGTTTCGTTTTGTGTGACTTCATCGGAATAAGTATAGGTTTATGTTGATGTGACTGCACATGCGTACGAAAGAGAGACGCTGGGAGTTTTAAATTTAAAGATAAGCAAGAAAATTTTTTTTACGTGGTTTGGGTATATAATCTATCCAATTTCATTAAGATTCTTCTTGTTTATGTTTCCATCATTTTTGTTATTAAAACAGTAAATCAGTAGACATATCGTCTGTCCTTTCAATCACAAGATGCCTGTAACGTGTATATGGACGCCAGTGTACGATCACTCACATACACATTTAAACTTTTGTGTTTACAAAGAAAACACACACGCGCGCACTTACATATATATATATATATATATATATATATATATATATATATATATATATATATATATATATATATATATACCGGGTGTAACAACAAAATTGTTCAATTGTTAGATTAAGATTTAAACCGTTGTATCTTAGAAATGATTAATGATATCTTACTGGAACACTCCGAGGTTTTTATAACACTATTTGACTCTACTTTGAATTACTAAAGCTCCCAAGAAAATAAAATTTCAGAATTAAATGACCTATAAAGAGTTTATATGCCGTTAAAAAAACAAAATCTAAAGGCATACATATTGCAGCCTTTAGTTTAAAAAACGGCAAATCCATTTTAATAGTCTCAGTTTTGTAAATATTCGTTCATCAAAAATATTTTTATATTTATAGTTTTATTTGAATGAATATAAACATAACTTATTCGTATTGCAAAAGTATAATTTTAAAATAAATTATAAATAATTCCCTTCGAAAAGGTTTCATTTTATTAGAACTGTATTTGTTGTATTATTTAAACTGCAAATAGCCCTTGGCGAAAATTAGTTTCATTTCTTGCATAATGTTTGCTAACGATTGTCACCTAACTGGAACTATAGAATCTGTAGACTTTACGACCTTGAGGCTAGTTTTGTACAAGAGTGTAATATAAATCAAGAGTAAATCAGTTTTAACATAGGGGCAGAAGATTTATGTCGCAATTCTCACTTTAATGTAAAAAATCTCATGGCCATGTGGAAAATGGAGTTTGAGCGACTACTTGGATCAAACCAAAACACACAAATAGCAATAAATATATAAATGTTAGCTTTCGAGAAGATAAATCAGTCAAATTGAAAAGCGTACGTCATTTAATTTTATTATTAAAATATAACTAAAAACGTTTAATAATATTTATCGTCGAATGTTAACAAACTCCTATATTATAATATTTGAATCACTAATAGGAACCTTCATTAAGTGGTTATAGCGTTTGTTTTCTGATCATGAGACCCGGGTTCGAATCTTACTAAGTCTGATTTGTCAGGAAGGACACTTCTTGATGTTATCGGACTGGAGGGGTCGACCCAGCGTGCGGCACTTTTGGAAAGTACCTGAAAATCATACCACGTGTTGACCCAAGCCTTGTGAGTGAAATTGGGTAGAGGGGACACTTGAGGCAGTCGATAGCTGTGCTAGCAGAAAGCCGCAAGTCATCGTGACCGAGGGTTTAAGTGTACTGGCGTTATTCAAATTGTTGATCATGCTAGATAACACGCTCCAATGTCTGATCAACATAGTTGCAGTATAAACCACAAGCTTGCTCTGTGGGTGTTGAACAAGCACAAATGTGCCTGAGTGAGCGTCTGCAATAGGGATTGGTTCGCCGCCCTAGTAGACGAGTATCCTCGAATACGAGTGACCAACTATTATATATATATATATGAGAAAACAATATATAAAAAATATAAAATTTTATATTTCAAGAACAATTTTAGCGAAAAAAACTATGCCAAGAAAAGTAAAATGTTGCAAGAAACTCCGAATTTATTTATTTTTTTATTATTTAATTATTTTAATTTCTTGCATTTTTTTTCTTCTGTCTGTTTTTTTGTTTTCAAGCAGAGATCATACATTATGATCGATCTCAACGAAGTTGCTAAACCTACAACAGATACCAGGTTGTATATTAATATATTTTGTATTTTTATTTCAGTTAGGTTCCTTGAGTAGCTTCGGCCAACATGGTTATCATTAGGAGAAAAAATCCCTGCTTGTTAGTAGCAGTGAACTACACGAGTGATTGTTTCTGAAGAAAGTGAACTTTATCTATATTTTCATTTGTTTTTTATCGTTAATTTTGATCAGTCCTTTTGATGGTCAAACGGCCCCTTTTAAGTTGTTTTTAAAATAGAGGATGGGAGATTGCTAACTCTTAGAATTTCCTCCCTGGTCATTTTGACAGTCTGGTTGGTTGCTGGAAAAGGGATATATATATATATATATATATATATATATATATATATATATATATATATATATATATATATATATAGTAGTTTCAATGAGAGAAAAGTGTGTATATTAAAAAAAAGAGAAACGTTTTTAGTTGTAATGTGAAATTAAAAAAAAATATATTATGCTTTATTTTTTCCATATAAAGGATAATATATATATATAAAAAATCCTCATTACAACCCAAAACGTTTGCGGTTTCTCTCTTCTTTTTCTATATATTATATATATATATATATATATATATATATATATATATATATATATATATATATATATATATATATATATATATATATATATATATATATATATATATATATATATATATATGTATATATATATATATATATATATATATATATATATATATATATATATATATATATATATATATATATATATATGTGTGTGTGTGTGTAATATTTTCATTGAATATTCTATTAAATAAAATCAAGTTCTACAAATGAAAAATTGTAATTTTATTAACCATATCATAAAATGAGTTTTAAATTTCATGAATTTTTAGTAAAATGTCTCACCCTAATTATAATAACTGTTTTGGTTTTCAGCAATTGCGAGTCACACGTTTTCGACGTCTGAGATTTGATTGTAGAAAATTTGTTGGCTGAACAAACGAATCAACTGTCAATATTTGTTTACGCCTTAAGTACTTGCAACAAAGAGGAAAAAAAAAGAATCTTACATCTTGATTCTCACGGAAATTTCTTTCTCTTTTCACCTTGGATTAATGTTTGCATATTGTCAATGTTTTATTTTAAATGTCAAGAACATGTTACATAATTTGCTACAAGGAAATCGATGACATTAATATTTTTAAAAAATTGTTGTTAATTTTGCTTTTTACAGGTTTATTGGCATGTAATATATATATATATTTCCACTATAGAGTGTACATCCAAAATGTTTATTTTTTCCTTTATGGCAATTGTCAAACAAAATCATTCTTTATTTGTTATTTATTTATACCCCACGATCAAATATTTCTACAAATTATATAAAAACAAACGAAGGTAGCTTGCTATGGTGATGTATTTATTTTCCTTTGAAGATGTAAAATATAGCATCTAGCTGGTTTAATGCAACAAACGATCCTTCCCTTACGTAGCGAAGTACTATCAAGAACTTGGAAAGCCCAGTCATCAGCTATTATTAGTTTATGTAGTGAATGGCGAAGTTTGAATGACTTTGATAAAAAGACCAAATTGTTAGAGTGTGGAGACTAACTCAGAGCATTTCTAAAACTGCACACTTTGTAGGATGCTTATTTTCAGTTGTGGTGATTACACAGTGTCCCGAGGAGAGACAAATCACCGACAGTCGACAAAGTATTGCGGCCAAGACTTATTGATGCGAGAAGAAAACAGAGGTATCTTTATAGAAATACATTTTTATTATTTGCATTGACTGAAACTAAGTTTAAAATAGGCTAAATAATAACAAATAGTAGATAAATAATAATAATAATAATAAAAATAATAATAATAAAAATAATAAAAAATAAATAACAAATAATAATAAATAATAACAAAATAGGCTAAACGCAGAGAATGATGCATCGATAAATAAATTTTGAAAAGCTGAGCACCTTAAAATGACAGCTGAACTTTTGTCATTAAATTTGACTTCATTTTTTGTTAATAGCAAGTGTTAAGCATAAATTTATTCGATTTTCATGTTTATTTTTAAAGATTAAATCCTTATGGCTCTGCGAGAAACACGTGTTCCCAAAGGTTTCACGACACCGACATGTCTGAGAAAACCTGCTGTAAGTGCTTAATGGAGACATCGTAGCCTGAGTAATATAATGATGATTTTTCATGTTTCTGGTACCGTTCTTGTACAAGTTACGCAGCATGAGAAGGCACATTATCCCGCTGAAATATACCAATGCTATTTTAAAAGACAATCGTCATAGAGAGGTGTACCTGGTCTTCATAATTTTGACACATGATAAAGTAATTTCTATATGAACCTAGTATTTCCCAGCAGAACATTGATAAAACTATCACAGTCTCAATCGGCTGACCGTTTTCCCATTATAAAATAATCACTTCAACAACATAACAGATCACAGATATTCCACTATTCTCCCTATTCAAGAGACATTAATGCTGATCTAACGACGCTTAGGGAATCTATTGATTCTGACTATTGACATTGGTAAGCATAGGTACTACTCTGATTGGTCTGCGGCTACGAAGCCGCATACTCAACAAGGGTTGATGTGCCATGGTTCATGACGTAATCATTTATTCAACAAGTTACCAGTAGAATCAGTCCTGCGATTTCATTTTCAGTGTCGTGTTTTCCCAGTTAGTCTTCTGTATTACTAATCTATGCTTTAAAAATAAAAAGAATGTTATTGATTTGTATGAGATTTTTACTACTTACTGATTTTTCTGTTACTCTCCTTTGAAAAAAAAAAACGTCTGGAGAAGTTCGAATCAAATTTTCGGTAGTCCGTCTTCAGAGGTAAGAGGTTAATAAATAGACACTTCTATATTTGATACGAGTGAAAATTGTGTTTTAGATGATGACGATTTCCGCCAAATATCAACGACACTGATTTTTGACAGAATTGATAATTCAATGTATTTGTTCTCCTTCGATCGTAGAATTGTTTGTAAAAATGTCAAACTTCAAAGCCGACTCTTTTAAATCAGGCCGCATTCATAAAAGGCACTATCACTGACTGCGTCATATTTGACCTTTTACAAACCCTGACCCACCCACTTAGTCAGCTCCCGACCAATCACCCCGCCGTAGATCTTTACCTACCTACATATCTATCCCACCTCTTGATAGATGTGATGTCCACTTGAGCGGCTGCAAAGACAATCCCCGACGTTTTGCAGAGATGTCAATGTAGATGAGATGTGTAAAAAATAATAATAAAAAAAAAAAACTCTTGAAGCGTAATAGTCTCTTCCCAATATCTTTATGTTAAATACCGTAGGAGATATAGATTTGCGTTTAGGTAGAAGTCCTTAACTTAATTCTTAGCAATCGATACGACATAGAAGAACATTTGGTATTTTACTTAGGTATCCATCTGATCGCAATAAGGTAAGTTTTATATTTTGTAGGATTTTTTAAAATCGCGTTTGAGATGAAAATTTTCACCAAAGATGAGATATTAGTTGTATTAAATATTGTTTCGATGTTATAATTCTATACTTGTATCTTTTGAGTCTCCACACTAGAAGTAGCCAGTCACTTTCATTGGAGAGTCTCCTCAATGTCCCACGGACATTCCTCAGGATTCTGAGCCAATAATAATGACTAAAACTTTTCACTTTATAGTTTATATTATTTGCACACGGACTCAGTTTTGTTGTCACAACTTTTCACCCGTTGTGTCATACGGCCTTCATCAGGTGTTTGTCGATCCGGGTAACCTTGAGGGAATTTCGAACATTTTCACTCTATACAAGGCCCAAGAGCTATTCAAGGTACAGGGTTATTGAATGCGGTTGTTGACTGAGCCCTTTATTTAATTTAGATTGTTCTCGTTGCACTGCCCATGTCTAGGGATAATTGTTCTTATTTTTGCATTGCTCAGGTATTGCTCGTTCCGTTTACACTTTACCTTCAATCTGCAAGTTTTTATTTCAGTTCTGCATGGTTCTAATAATTTTTGGGAATTTTACTTTCAATATTACTCTGCAGTCTGTTGAAACAATGGCGCCCATAATCCGATAAATTATTTTCTTGCTTAAGATAAGATTATGTCTTTTGGTCTGTACTGAGCGATTTTCATCAATTCCATGATAGTTTTAATGTTTTATTTTTATTTATTTTTTATCACTATGACTATATCTATCATTGGTTTGCATGATCAGATTACAATCACTTACACAATTCTCAGCGGATCATTGTTCCTAACCAATCAATTTTCGAAATTATATGCTATAATAATAAACTGTTTGACATGAATAACCGTCTAATTTCTGTTTCTGCTCCACCTGCATTGCAGGATTATCCCACCTTGTTTGCTAAGTCGTACACTAGGTGGTGCTGTTTTGGAATATGAAGTTCAAAGGCCACAAGGAAACAATAAATCGGAAGTGAGTTTTGCAGGTGAGAAGTGCGTGAAAAGAAACCACTAGAATAGAACTTACGGTTGCATTGAGTTAGTTCAGCGGTAAAACAGAGAGAGCTAGTTGCCAATCTAGTAGTACGCTTAAATTCATACGGTCGAGATAACAAGGTGGAAATTTCATTAGAACAATTACCATAAAAATATTTGTAGAAAATATCGATAGAAGCCAAATCACGACGGTGAGAAAATGATTGAAGTCGAGATTCCAGGTCAGGACCGATAATATTATAGACTTTTTATTGCATTTTGTCAAGGATCTTGAAATATATAGCCGGGGAACCAGATGTCAGCAATATTTAATGCAGGTATAAATGGTAGATTTATAAACGTGCAAGATGGATTCTGGCGAGAAAAATATTGTCTGGCATCGCACTGTGGATCAGATTTCCTAGCAGCAGACGTAGCAATTGATTCAATATAAGCATTCCACTTCATGTCAGTGGAAAACTTGAGACCAAGAATGCGCAATGAGTTTCTCTCCTGGAGGTTAACGTCAGCCATGCTGATGGAAGTTAAAATGTTTCTCTATGACAACTAACATACAGCAGTTCCATTTTAGATACGTTAAAATTAACAAGTCATTTCTTGCCCTTTAATTTAAAGATCAGTTGCCAGTTTTACCTTATAGGACCAATCGGACTTACTATTAAGATAGGAGTAAATAGTTGTGTCATCAAAATAAATAACGAGTTATCAACTGATGTCATTGGGATGGTCGTTTATGAAGATAAGAAACAACAGAGGCCCGCATGAATGTGAAATGATCTAGACGAGTGTCCGTTCGAGATAACGCTCATTACACGATTTATTAAGATCAGGTTAAATATTCAACCAGAGACACCATAGCCCTTCAGCTTGTGGAGAATGCCAAACCCCATTAATCACCTTCGAGATATCTAAAGCCACAACCCGAGCCTCAACGTTCTTATCTAAATCTTGATAGTCAAACTCAGTAATAACTGTTAAGACATCTGCGGGTGAGCTTGAAATCAGTAACTCCTCTCGTTACAACCTGGTAGCCAGCAGTAAACACGTTCATTTCAAACTTGCAGTCTTATATCACGGCAACATTTACTATTTTCTATTTGACAGCGGAGTCGACACAATTCTCAACATTGACGTATCTGTTTTGGTCTTCATTCGTAGGGATGTGCAGGTATATCACAATTGTTATCGTCGCGGTAAGTGAAATATGAGTACAGAGTTTAAATTCAAGCTTAGTTTGCTGCTTATTTTTTTAAAATCCCACTAATGAGAAAGGGATGAATTCATCACGTCTCTTCCTAGCTATGTGTTAAATAATACGATAAACTTGAGACTCTCTCGTCTTAAGTAGCAGCCAGGACAACTCAAATCCCAGGATAAAGAGAAATCACTCCACTATAGCAATCCACAGGTAATAAAGAAAAGAATCTGAAGAGAGACATATCAAACGAAAAAAAAAACAAAACATATTTATACTTTATTATTATTTCTAACTTTCAGTTGCTTTTATTTTAAAAACTAAAATCTTTCTGGTACACTTAAAATATTCTTATAAATCAGCAGTATGACCGTAAAGCTGTTCAAAAATAGCGATCGGGTTTCAATAAACATTTTAATGTAGTTGTCTCACTTATCCACAGTTTCAGTTACTCACAGTCAATACAAGAAATTAAGAAGAAAAAAAGTTTTATTTTAGAATGGTCCCAAAGCACAAGAGTTGTGATGGCAATTCGAAAAACCAAAACGTCTTTCTTCAAAAGCTGGACGACACTTCGCAGATAAATCTCCCGAGTAAGAACCACCCGCCCTTATAGAGGAGAACATGACTAAAGACTGTGTGTACAGCTGCAGAAAGAAATATAAAGGGGAGACAGGCCGCCCGCTCAAGGTAAGGCTTCAAGAACACCAGAAAGCTGTAACACGAGGGGAAGTTGAAAAATCAGGCGTGGCTGACCACATGTGGAGAGAAAAGGGAGATCACCGCCCTCTCTGGGATTAGGTTGAGATCATAGACAAAGAACATCTTTGGAAAATTCATAAACTTAAGGAATCAGCACATATACTAGGCTAAAAAAAATCTCCTGAGCCGACCAAGCATAGAAATAAATACAATATGGGAACCAGTAATAAGGAGTGACAGGGAAAAGCAATAATAACAACAAAAATTGCAATATGAGCTCTGGTAAAACATGTAACGATAACAGCAGAAATTGCAATATGAGCACTGGTAAAAAATGATGCTGAAGACATTAGGTTTATAATACCAGAAATTCATACACAGATGTCCTCAAGGACACACGGCACAGTGGATAAAGGCATTAGTTAGATCCAGTGACAGGGTCCAAAAAGCGTGAGTTCAATAACTGGTTAACTGACATCCATTAGACATGGCACGTTTAACTAGAACAGTCTACCCCAGTGAGCGAAATAAAGGGTTCAGTTCGACATTCCAACCACTCGAAGGAGGCCGGAGCGTACAACGTCGAAACGTTATGATAAATATGGCGACATAGATGAGGACAATAGTCTGAATAATGTAAATAGTATCTTTCTTTACATGAAATGTAAAGAAAGACTTAATAAAGAATGTAAAATCGTTTGTTGAGCGAGACAAATGAATTTCCTTAACGCAATGTAACATTTATGAAAGAATATTGTTATAAATACTGTAATTAGTAACTGCCACTAATTTCTTACAGAGCATAATTTATAAATTGATTAGAAAATTATCTATCACAGTTAATTCATTATCTATCTATTTATTTCTCTCTCTCGCTTTATATATATATATATATGTATATAATTTTTCTTTTTTATGTGCCGTATCCCTTCAGGATGTTCGCGATCATCGCTATACATCCTTTGTAACTCTTTGAAAATGCTGTCATTTTATCATCTCTCCGAATCCTTGTTCTGTCATCAGTTTACAGAAACTCATGACTGGAATGGTCGAACATAAACAAAAACAAAACACGAGTTTGAACAGTTGATCCAGAATTCTAGTATGTTCATATCTATCTATCTATCTATCTATCTATCTATCTATCTATCTATCTATCTATCTATCTATCTATCTATCTATCTCAGTCTGTTCATATCTATCTGTCTTTCTCAGTCGGTTCATATCTATCTATCTATCTATCTATCTATCTATCTATCTATCTATCTATCTATCTAATGCTTAAGGAGATGACATCGAAGGAGATTAGATTAAATTAATTGTTTATGGTCATATTCCTGACACCTTTTCTAAAAAGCTTGTCGATAGAGAAACAGACAGACAGACAGACAAACTGACAAAAGGAAAGCCCAGGTGGAAGCTGCGGAAAGACCCGTTTGTAATGGTATAATTAGGTGACATAATGAATGGTTTTATCGGCAACTTTCAGCAAAATGTCTAAGTCCATTATGTTTCTTCGACTGTTCATTTTTTTTTGTTAATTTGGGGTTTGCTGTTGTTTTTGTTTATTTTTTCCACCCTTAATTTCACACAATGTCCAAACTATTTGTACTCATACTTGACTCTCTTCCGTACTTTAACCACTCTCTCAACACATGTACGCACGCTTACTTTTCGCGCACAAAACTTGAGCTATGTATTATCGTAAGAGTTTTAATGGTGATATTACAAGCCAATGATCATGCGCTCGCTATTAAAAATTTATTACACAAATGTGGTTTTGAGACTGAGATGAAAATTAAATAAAATGTTGAATTTAACCGAATAAACATTCGGCATTCCCTGACCGAGCAGCCAGTGCCTTGTCGGTTGAAATTTATAGAATCTTTTCCTGAGAATATATATATATATATATATATATATATATATATAATATAAAACGCTCTAAAACACTAATATTCAATGGCTATAATTTATTACATTAGAATCGTAATCACGATCTAAATCATGATTTTGTAGGTCTGATGAATTGGATCGTGATTACGATTCCAATGTAATAAATTATAATCATGGAATATTACTGTTTGAGCCTTTTATATTATATTCTTACTTTGTCCTGGGTTGAGTTCTACCTGGATTCTATCCTCTTGGGAATTTATATATATATATATATATATTGACTACTAATATCTATCTATCTATCTATCTATCTATCTATCTATCTATCTATCTATATATATATATATATATATATATATATATATATATACACTAAGCCCAAGAAAGAATTTTTTTTGTTAGAACACAGGACAAATCCTACAGAAAATTAACAGATATATCATATCAGTCATTTTTCAAAGAAACGTATATATATATATATATATATATATATATATATATATATATATATATATATATATATATATATATATATATATATATATATATTTTCATTTCACTCTAAGCAACGCAATAATACCACTAAGATGAAATAGAATGAAAAAAATTTAGAAGGAAACGGAAACAATACACGCACACGTACATATATATACATGCATATATGTATATATGCCTACTACTAATTGACAGACGACAAAAAAGAAATTGCTCAACCTTGGATCTAACTGTCATATTTACATACAATACAATAGCTTGAACTAAAAAACTGAAATTGAAATGTTATATCAAAATATACAAAACTTTAAAGAAGAACAACTAATTAAAACGCATCCAAAAATCTGGATCTGCTTAAAGACGAGGCAGTAAAATAGAGACTGGCCAAACGGGGGGAAAAAAAACTACGGTGCCTCCCTTAATGAATTTCATCTTAACTTCAAGAAACGGATTAGAGAACTAGAAAGGATTATTATAGACTAGCAGGCATCACCTCCTTACTATCGTTTTGCAAAGTAAGATATATTCACTACTTGAAATCTTTGAAACAAAAAAATTTAAATAAACATTTCATTTATAAATTGGCTTGTTATAGTTAAGGAAAGTTTTACAAATAAATGCCAACTAGTTGAAAGCAAAGTAAAATGCAAATTTCAAACACTTTTCTGCACTATATAAGACGATATTCCTAAACAGAACTACTTTTGATATGAAAATCAAAACAATCCTCGAATGAAAGAACAGTAATGAAGGACAGTTAATTAATGAAAGAAACTTTTTAAAAATCAATATGCTAATTAGTTAAACTTGAAGAGTGATATTGCCTAGACGTAGATAATATATAATACAGATATTGAGCCTTAAGCGTGTAAATTGATTTCGAGTAGTTTGTAACAGTTTTATCTTTCAATGACGTCTCTGTCTTGGGCAGAGTGTAATCAGGGGCGGCTTCGTCAAAGAACAGAGTTGCTAACTGAGGAAAAATTATACTGAGAGGTGCCGGGCTCTGGGGAACAGCTGCTCGAAGCCACATTCTCTCATTGAGAGAGAGGGATCGGTGCTCCCACCGAGGCCCACGCAACCAACGGTTACGGGGGCTCGAAAAATTTTTGCTCCTCGCCCAGAATGGGAAATACCAAATTGCTATAAAATTATAATATATATATAAATTACTATATTCGTGGGAGAATTGTGCTCCAATTTCACATTTATTCATATAGATTCCATAATATAGGTTTTACTTAATTAGCTATTATGTTTTTCTAAGTCTTCAAATGTTGAATGTATAACTAATTCTAATTTCTATTTTCCCATCTTTACACTATATTAATTTTATCTTATAAATTATCCCCTTTTCTGTCACCCATGAAATAAAAATAATTGTTTGTACGAAAAATAAGGATTTACTTACATCAAATCGTCTTTAATTTAAGTGGCATCAGAAGAATTATCGTTGAACTTTTAAAAAGTAAGCTTAAATATTAATTCAGTACTTAAATGCAGCGATCAATTTTGAGTTCTGTAGTTTATTGATGTCTATCGCATCTACTCCTCATTGTGATGATGTCCAAACCAAGAGTCCTCCACAGGAGCGAGCTTAAATACCGCCCGATAGCGCGGCTTTTAAGCTAGCTTAAAATTTTAAGCAAGCTGCAATTTTGGATGCAAAAGGAAAATAAGTGTTACTCCCATTGAACCATGAAAGCAGGGTTAATTGCTAGTATAATATATTAATATATATTTTTAACCTCGCATAACCTGGCAACCTTGAATCTGAGCTCAACGAAAATCATTCCTTGCGTTTAACTCTTTTAGTGTTTTTTGAATGAAATGAAATCATGAAATGAAAATTGAAATCATTGAAATCGGACCAGTGAGAGCGGAGGGGGTTACTTGGACACATACACTGTACTTATATATATATATATATATATATATATATATATATATATATATATATATATATATATAATAATAATGTTAATAATAGAACTGAGAAAACTTGTGGAAATGATGAGAATTTAATGTGTTTTTCAGGCTAGAAGAATTTCTGCCAAAAAAGGGCGCAATAGATAACTACAACTATAATATTCAACATATTAAGAAAAGTTCAAGTGAATTATCTGGTTAAACGACTCAAGTGTTTCATATCAAATATATATATATATATATATATATATATATATATATATATATATATATATATATATATATATTATTAATTCAACGAGTCAAGAAGAATCCACAACAGAATGCAGAAAGCACTGGGACTCAACAGCAGTGCGAATCCACTACCGAGGATTGAACCCGGAGAGTTAGGTTATGGCGCAAGTGATATACCAACGGGACTTGATGACGACAGGTGTCAAACTAGACTCAATATAGTGCTGCTCTCATTTTCCGTGGTGTAACTCATACAAGAATATCTTTTCCCATAGGACTGTGCTCCCCCTCCAGGCCATGAGCGGCATCTTCTTTCCCCAGCCGCTCACTCTCAGAGCATTAGAAGCTGGTTCAAGATTTTTATTCAAATCCCCAAAAATAATATATATATTATATATATATATATATATATATATATATATATATATATATATATATATATATATATATATATATATATATATATATATATATATATTTATTTATATATGCATGTGTGTTTTTCATGCGTTGCCTTGCTGAAACTTGACCTCAGTCGGGAGATATGGTATGGAATCTAGCAACAAGCCTATCACTTTGTACAGACTTACTCCCGTCGTGAATGTTCACTTAGTTGCACATTATTTTAACACAAACCAGAATAAATAAAGAAAAAACAAAAACATATTTATTATAAGTGACGCGGTTAATGTTAGAATCAAAAAAACATCTATCGCTTGGTTCAGTTTTCACACATTGTCCAAAATGCTTTGTTTATAGTTGGTTGGTCTTCACCCAGGAGCAAGCAAGTGTTTTGGACAACTGGATGAAACATGTCATTTTGTCTTACTTATACACTGAGTTTCGTGTATCCAGCATTGTTCTGCAATGATTATGAAATATGCCAATTGTTTTTTGTAATGTCTAATTTATATTTTGTATTGTTGATTCAAAATTCTATTTAGGGCAAAACTAACGCTTACCGGCCTGGTTTGCCAACTAAATTAAAATCTGATTAAAATTTAAAAAAAAATATTTTAATTTTTGAGATAATGTACCATTATTTTAGACGAATTTAAAAGCAGACTAGTATACTCATCTTGTTATAATTAAAGTAAATAAAGTTTCGGATGATGTACCATCCAACTTTCTTCAGGTCTTTAAACTGAATCCTTTATTAAATCTATGGGAACGGCGCCCCATCCTTAGTGGATACCACTCATGGGCAAGCGTTGGTTAAAGATTTCGTTAAAATATTTTTGGTTCCCTGGCAGTTGTGAGGTCAATTTTCGGATTGGGTAGTGCGAAATGTTCAGTAAAAGAAACAGGTAAACGGTGCAAATGTAAACGGGGTAGAATATTAACAGATAACAAAATCCTCACTACAAGCAAAGAAAACGGAATGATAATCTCAGTTTCCACCCTTGGGTTGAGAAAAGGATTAAATTCCGAGATGGTTATTGGAGAATAGAACGGGCGAAAAGTTGCCAATATCCCTAACGCTTACTGGCCTGGTTTGCCAACTAAAATAAAATCTGATCAAAATTAAAAAAAAGTATTTTAATTTTTGAGATAATGTACCATTATTTTAGATTATGAAATATATCAATTGTTTTTCGAAGATGAGGATATTAGTTCAAACGTAAAGAAATATAATAACAGAATTGAACTTCCTCTCCACAAAAAAAAGCTAGTTTAATTCTAAAGAGACTTTGTAAATTATCCGAGTCTTAAATACAGAGTATCGCTATAGTCGGGACACATAAGTAATCTCAGTAACTATATTTTTTTTACCTTCACAGATTAAACATGGTTTGGTCGAAAGAAGAAAGAACTGATTTCTTTTTCTGGTGTATACTAAAGGAGAAGGTGTACTCAATGAAAATCACAGATGCAACACACTTGATTGAATGCATAAAGAGTGAATGTTTTAAAATTGACAGTAATGTAGAGTTATTGCATTGAGTTCACATGAATCTTGCAAAGTGCATCAACCTTTACATCACAAATGATGGAAATCATATTGAAGATGTTATTTGTTAATATTCTAATTCAATAAAATATGCATTTTTACCTATGTGTCCAGACTTTAGGGACACACTGTATAAACACAGAATTAATGTAGATCTGAAATAGATCCTTGTAAGAAGGTGATTCAATTTTATGCGTTCGACTATTTTTAGGATGTGTATTTTTATGACGTTAGATTAATTTAAACGGTTGAGAAAAGCTGATTTACATGAAAATGGTTCATATATTGTGAATATAAATGCGTATAGACGACGTTAGACGTCGGTATATTTTATTATTGATGTTGAAACCTGGATTTAAAAATCTTTAATAATTTCACGTTGTTAAATCTGGATTAATTTTCATTCAAACGTAAGAATTCAGATATTTGATCGCAGATATCATTGACAAGATTTGCGTTTCCTTTTTACTGTCGCTTTCTTTGCTTCCCAATCTCGAATTCGAACATTATACGTGATAAAAAGTAGAACTCGTTTAATATGCATAGCACGCAACAGGTGTTCTCCAAAAAGTGATCGGAAACAGAAATCCATTGTCATTTCATTTTAGGATATCAAGACAAACTGCTTCCATTTTGAATGAATGCAAATCTAGGAAGCTTCGAAGACGAGTTGAAAAGTTCTCGGTCCGACTCGATTTTCAATATTTGATCAAATGACCAAACATCAGAAATTCTTTGGAGGGCACTCACTAACATCTATCTATCTATCTATCTATCTATCTATCTATCTATCTATCTATCTCAGTCTGTTCATATCTATCTATCTATCTTAGTCTTTTCATATCTATCTATCTATCTATCTATCTATCTATCTATCTATCTATCTATCTCAGTCTTTTCATATCTATCTATATATCTATCAATCTATCTCAGTCTTTTCATATCTATCTATCTATCTATCTATCTATCTATCTATCTATCTATCTATCTATCTATCTATCTCAGTCTGTTCATATCTATCTATCTATCTATCTATCTATCTATCTATCTATCTATCTATCTATGTCTGTTAATATCTATCTATCTATCTATCTATCTATCTATCTATCTATCTATCTGAGTCTTTTCATATCTATCTATATATTTATCAATCTATCTCAGTCTTTTCATATCTATCTATCTATCTATCTATCTATCTATCTATCTATCTATCTATCTATCTCTCTATCTATCTATCTATCTATCTATCTCAGTCTGTTCATATCTATCTATCTATCTATCTATCTATCTATCTATCTATCTATCTGAGTGTTTTCATATCTATATATCTATCAATCTATCTCAGTCTTTTCATATCTATCTATCTATCTATCTATCTATCTATCTATCTATCTATCTATCTATCTATCTATCTATCTATCTCAGTCTGTTCATATCTATCTATCTATCTATCTTAGATCGCTACAGTGTTCGAGTCCATTTTAAAGGTCGGATGTTGAATGGTACTCAAAGCCAGCTTTTTTTGTGACTTGCCAACCTCGCAAAAGTGAGAATTCTTGTCTTAAGACTGCGAAAACGAAACTTTTCAAAATGTTCCTGTTTCTAGTGGAAGACATATTTATACATAATCATATCTAAACTCTGACCCATACACATTCGTGAAATCCGAAATATTCACCCTGTTCAAACTTGAGGTTACTTGTATCTACGCAGACATGTTCGAATCAATCATTCTTGCCTTAGTTTTATTTTAAACAATATGAGAATAATTCCTGTGTATCCAAAAACTTAGCAGAGCTTGTTTCAATCATTGTCAAAATATTAATTGCCGAGCCATATGTTAGTATAAAAAGAGATGATATGCCACAGTTTTATAAATTTTGTGCTTAGCAATCATCTGTTTCATTGATTATCTGTTAGGTGGAAGACATGAATAAAATCCATTATTTTGTCTGTTCAGATTTTGTTATACTTACCATTTCATTCTATGATAAATCAGTTTGCTTTTGACCGAATAAATGTAAAATATGATAACTTGATATCAGTAACCTTCAATGTAAAATTATATGTATCTATGTATATAGAAGTTATATATATATATATATATATATATATATATATATATATATATATATAATTGCGTATTTGGGCTTTTTTATGCAAGTTTCGTTGAAAACGACATACAAAGTGCTGTGGTTAATTAAAAAAAAATAATTCCTCATCTGTTTGTATATTTTTCTTGTCAGGATATAAATCATATAAAAAGTAGAATAAAATTCATACTTGATAATGGCTAAAAGTATAGTCGAATTGATATGATTTATATCCCGAAAAAGAAAAGAAATATTGGAACACACACACAGATATATATATATATATATATATATATATATATATATATATATATATATATATATATATATATATATATATATAATCACGGTAGTCTGTACACCTAATAATAGTAATAAGAACGTTAAATTTTATATAGGATCCACCCAAGGTAATTTCAAAAGGATGTGTGTAGTTTTTCTTTTCTTTCTTTTTCTTTCTTTTTTCCACAATTTTTTCATCGGGTACAAATTTGTTTTGATATACTTACAAGTTGTGGTATCCGAGGTTATTTTCGAACCGAGTATTTTTAGTATAATATATATATATATATATATATATATATATATATATATATATATATATATATACAAGGTGTTTGGGCAACATTGTCTAAATTGTGTAACACCATAATTATCCATCCCACAAAATGTTAATATCTAAAATAACGCAAAACTAATTGAGTTTCTTTTTTTCAGGTTTTCAGATAAGACGTTTCGCCATCTTGAAGCCATTCTTCAGAACATGTTGAAATCGTTTTGTGTCAGCTCCAATGTTTTTCCAAATGAGCAATAGTGAGAGGAAAAAGATCATTTAGGCCATCAGTAATGTTACCAACATTCATACTTTCGCCTGCTTCTTCAAAGACCATTCAAGAACTATCAAGAGGACGGTGAATAAGTTTTAAAACGAGGGAACAGTAAAGAGGAAAACTGAATTAGATGGTCATAACAGCAAGAGTTATCATCATTTCAACTTAGTACTAAAGAGATTATTTAGAAAAGATCCAACTCAATTCATGAGTGAGAGGGGAGTCCAAATGACAGTCCAAACAGCAATGAAAAAAAAGACTTGAAAATCAAATAGTACGTGAAACCTGTGAGGCAACTTGTTACCGCAAGACAGAAAGTTAGAAGGTTAGAGAGGGCGAAGATCATCTTGAATAAGTTGAAAAATGATCCTCGAATAGTATATATATATATGAACTTTATTTCAATCCTTCATGTCATTTTCATTTATGATCGATTTCATCGCGATTCTTCTGTTAAGCTGAGGGAGTAATTATACATTCTTATTGCCAGTAGAGAGGGTAGAGTGAGGGAGAATCACAGAGGTTAGAATTGCGCACACAGGAATTGTCGGAGACAAAATCTAACCAGCCTCTCTCTCAGGCCAAGAGTTGTACCGTTTTTATAACGTTTTGGACACCCATGCAACTTCACATGGCTACGCCTTCTTCCGGTATGTCACCCATGCAACTTCTTGTAGCCATACCTCTTCTGGCCACGTGCCCACGCAACTTCGTTTGGTACAGCGGAAGTGAGGTCAAAGGTCTTCATCAACCGATATCCAACACTAACATGAAAGCCTACATCAAGTGCTTTGAAGAGGTAGTGCTGCTCTGGGTCAAGAGGGTGGCTGCTGGAAGACACTATGTCTGGCATCATGACACTGCCATCACATCACCCCTTACGTTTGGCCACCTAACTCCCCAGACTGCAATCTCCTTGATTATTACATGTGGGGCACAAGCGGGCAACAAAACTCCTTGCAACACCAGAGATGGATTGAAGGCAAGGATTATGGCAGCATTCACCAACTTAAACAAGGAGATGATTGAGAAACGTTTTCAGCCAGACTAAGAAAGGATTCCCACAAAATCTGATGTTTATAAATGGGTAAATAATTAGTGGATCCAGTCAAGAACTTTTCAACATCCCTCATATGTACCCAAATAAATGATAGATAGATAGATAAATCATAAGCTGATTGAGAATAGGTAGATAGATAGATAGATAGATAGATAGATAGATAGATATGAACAGCCATAGATATTTTTCACGTGAATGTGCTTATAACTGATTAAGACACTCATGGACACACACACACACACACACACACACACACACACACACACACACACACACACACACACACACACATATATATATATCAACAATATGTTGATTTATCAGTTATATATGTTTGTATATGCGTGTTATTGAAACGTGTGTAGGTACGCTCATGTAGGAAATGACTTATATAGTTATACTTTTTCTTCATGTGTGTATAAATTTATTTCTATTTGTGAGGTCGATTGGTTAAGGAGAAAAAAGATAAGATTCATAAATCATTAACGATGTAATACCGACATTTTATCTCCTCACCGACTGACACGACCGCTTTGTTATTTAAGTCAAATTAAAGATGCCTGGAGGAAAGGGGGAAATTGTTTCAAATATTCTGTGATAAAAATGTAGAAAACATCCCGATTTTACTTTTTCTACTCACTCACTATATGACTTTCACTGGTAAGGAAGGGGATCTACAGAATGCAGTGGATAAATTTGTAGTCTAAATTCATATTTCATTTTAACAGATTTATTTGCCAAAATTACAAAAAAAGAAAAGAAAAACAAAATAAAAAAAAACTTGAAATACTAAAGAGTAAATTTAACTACGGTCTCCAGAAAATTTCGAAATCTCCTGCAATTCTTCTGGACGGTCCTGAGCCTTGAATAAACAGGGCGCAAAGGTGTCCTGAACCGAATGTTCGAGAAATTTCGTAGAAAATATGCGTTCTCCGGCAGAAAAATTTATTGAACATTCAGGCCAGTAAATCTAGTTAATACTGTTTAATTAATTAAAAAACAGAACATTTACTTTTAAAAATAACGTATAAACACAAAATATATTAAATAATGTCGCACTTAATTCATTTCATATATATATATATATATATATATATATATATATATATATATATATATATATATATATATATATATACTCTCTCCCATCAAATTCGATGTATGAGCGTCAAGCAGATCATACGAAACTGACAGCCCGACGCCAGCACATGAGATTTGATTATATTGATGAAGGTTTTTGTGCAGAACAATCCACACATTTTAAAGGGCCTAATACAGAGACTTGGTGCACTACTTGGTCCCCAAACGAAACCTTAGCAGGTATTGTCCTTCTCCTAGAGTAATTAATGATGACGATGTCATTTTCATTTATGATCGATTTCATCGCTATTCTTCGGTTAAGCTTAGAGAGTAATTATAAATTCTTAATGCTCATACAAGAGTCCAATAGAGTTATAAAAACGTTGGCGAATTCCAATAAGATATCTTTAATCATTTCTAAGATACAACGGTTCAAAGCTTAAACTAACAATTGGCCAATTTTGCTTTTATATTATTTATTGTTACACCCGATATATATAAAAATATTGCGTCATCGGTGATTACATCAGATTTTCATCACGCCCAAACACTATTGTCTTGACTGTCGATTAGTTGTTCTACGGACATTGTCTGTGATAGACCTTACTCCAATGACGCGTACGAAAATTGTAACGCTACACGAACACATTGGCATGCCTTACCAGTGAGCAAATGAAAGTACTATAGACTAGCCCGGAAACTCTCCTGATTTAGATTCAATCGAGAATATATGGTCAATCTGTAAGAAAGGACTTAGTGGACTGAACATACGAAATACTAACATGTGCACTGGGTCATATTTCATTGGAAAAACAGGAAATAACGGAATTATTCATTTTGTTCTAATTAATTTGCACAAGGGTGTAAATTGTCATTAAAAGATAGAGAGGGTAGTGCGGGTGAGAAAGACGCTACAATGGCGTATATATTTCTTGCGTTTAGATTTTGTAGCGTTTGTTTTTTGATAATTGTTGGTTCGGAGATTTTTACCTAATGGTGCAAGCCGAGCTTTTATAGATTTTTTGCTTTAATTCTGTAATTCTAGTAAAGAAATAAATGAAATATATATATATATATATATATATATATATATATATACAGCCTTAGCCACTGAAACTGTGTTACCTCCCCTGCATGATGAGGGCAAAAGTATCGCACGTGCTTATATATATATATATATATATATATATATATATATATATATATAATTATTATTATTATTACTATTTAAAAATATGTGTTTATCTTGACACAGAAATTAACATGTTTTCGGAACTAAAAACTGAACTTTAAATTAAACTTAGAATTAAAATTTTTATTTCATTCTCAAGTATTTTTTTGCATATTTTTAAATAATAATATTATAATACCGTACTCTACTGTGTATAGAACACTGATTTAAAAAATAAATGCTAAAGAACTGAGGGTTATAAATTTGAATGTTCTTATTATTTTGATATATATATTTCGACAACAGGAATTCATTGAAACTAGTTTTGTTAAATTCAAACAAGTTTGTTACTTCAGTTTTTTAATTGACTTTTTTCAATTTTCGAATAGAAAAGAAATCGGTATCTAATTTGTGGATAAACTGTCCGAAGTTCAAGATCTCTTTCGTTCAAGTACTATCGATCATCTCAGTTATTTGTAAAATTTGTAAAAAAAAGAAAAACTCGATGTTTTCAGTGTGGTCCATAATATTTTGTTGGCTATATCCTGCCATTTTTTGAACGCTGTGATTCATATTAATTAATTCCGAGTGACGTCATATATAAAAGTTCTTCGGAAGAATGCAAAAAATGAAAAAAAGAAAGATAAAGAAAATGATCGGTAAGTATATATATATATATATATATATATATATATATATATATATATATATATATATATATATATATATATATATATATATATATATATATATTTTTATATTTTTGTGTGTGTGTGTGTGCGTAAGTATGCAAACAAGCAAATCAAATCTAGTACGTGAAGGTTCGAATCGCATCCACAATAGTTGGGACAATTGGAAACGATTAAAATATATGGGAGGCGAGATTTCTATGTGTTATAAACTCAAGGAATAACTAAAATTGTCCAGACAACAACGGTGCTGGGGTTTGTGAGGATACTGGGTAAGGTGCTGGGGATTTTACGGGACTTGCTGACACCCAATAACCAACATATTTCTGCAAGCAAACGAAATAAAACAACACAAACCATAATAATGATAATAATAATGACCTCTCCGGTCGCTTCTGGTGTATGGACGATCTAGCAGCGCAGTTCTTAGAAGCAAACAGCCAGACTAGCCGAATATATAATTTGATTATAGTGGTGAATGCTTGCGCAGATCCCACCATATTTTTCGGAAAAACTGAATTTGTGTTTTGAAGTGGTATCATTCTCCTAGACTGCTTTGCAAATCACATCTAAAAAAAAAAAAAAGTCTGTCTTGCTTTTCACCCATAACCAGAGGGACGAACAAATGAAGACATAACTTTTCTAATTGTATTAACGGATAAATGAATGTCATGAACTAGATTGGATTTTGAATTTGGCTCTTCGATGTGGCAGATGCTGAAATGGATAGCGCCTCAGAATAATAATAATAATAATAATAATAATAATAATAATGATAATAATTTTTTACAAAAATGATCAGTGAAAAATATCATGAAGATATTTCTGATCTTAGGTTTCTATTTAGTACCAGAAATGTGTATACAACAGAAATCAAAGGAAATAATAATAATAATAATAATAATAATAATAATAATAATAATAAAAATAATAATAATAATCCTTTGTAAACTGGACAATAAAAAAAAAAAGTACGAAAAATTTTGAAATGTGGTATTCAGCGATCATGCATAAACCTTCGCAAGGATGAGGTTGATAGACGGCATAAGATGGAGGAAAAAAGAATTTGTCAATTTTTATATCAAAATATTTGAGGACTTGAAAATTTAGCGTAATGAGTAATTAATTATGGCATACAGAACTTGAAATAAAACCGATAAGAGGACAAATATGGGACGAGAAAATTCCAGAACGAGAAGCCCAAAATTTCTCAGAACAACAAATTTACAGAAATTTCAAGAAACAAACAAAAGGATTTTCAAATGAGATAATCTCGAGCTGATTGCGCAAAGGACATTTGTGGAAAGAAACTGTTCTTTATTAATAGAGATACAGAACTTCAAAACATAAAACACAGTAAAATAGTAAATGTAGAATGTGTGGAGATTAAGATGAGACCATCAATCATTTAATAAGAGAATGTTGCAAGGTAGCCGAGAATGAATACAAAAAAGACATGAATGGGTAGGAGTGGTAATACTCTAGGAATTGTGCAAATGACTAGTATTTGGTCATATAAACCAATGCATAAGCCATAATCTACTTTAGAGAATTAAAAATCAAATTTTGAATGTCAAAACAGTTTTCTCAAGCCAGGCTAGAAAAGCAGATGATGAAAGAAAGCTGGAAAAATATCTGGTATTTCTCAGAAAATAAAAATGTACTCATAAAAATAAAAGAATAATGAGGAGGGTGCTGGAGTAGTGAGGACGGTGCTTGAAAAATGTGGAGGGTGCTGGAATAGTGAGGAGGGTGTTGGAATAGTGAGGGGGCGCAGGAGTAGTAAGGAAAGTGTTGGAATAGTGAGGGGGTGCTTGAGTAGTGGGTCGGGTGTTGGAATAGTGAGGGGCGCGGGAGTAGTAAGGAGGGTGTTGGAATAGTGAGGAGGGTGCTGGAGTAGTGAGGGGGCGCTGGATTAGTGATGAGGCTTTCTGGAGTAGTAAGGAGGGTGTTGGAATAGTGAGGAGGGTGCTGGAGTAGTGAGGGGGCGCTGGAGTCGTGAGGAGGGTACTGAAATAATGAAGAGGATACCGGAGGGTGCTGGAATAGAGAGGATGGTGTTGGAGTAGTGAGGAGGGTGTTGGAGTAGTGAGGAAGGTACTGGAATGATGATGGGGTGCTGGAGTAGTGAGGGGGTGCTGGAGTAGTGTGGAGATTGACTTCCATTAGTTCTCAAGAAAGTCAACTAGTTATTACTGGTGTGAATAACCAGTAAGTAAAAATAATCATAATATTAATAGGCGCTAGAATACCCAGATTTGGGCAGATTTGCTGTTACTTAACCTCCAATGAAATCCATAACATATTTAGTGTGGAAATATAATAAGATATAACAGCAGCAGCAGCAGCAGCAGCAACAAGAAGAAGAAGAAGAAGAAGAAGAAGAAGAAGAAGAAGAAGAAGAAGAAGAAGAAGAAGAAGAACAACAACAACAACAACAACAACAACAACAATAATAATAATAATAATAATAATAATAGTAATAATAATAATAGTAATAATAATAATAAAAAGGCTATAGATTTTATAGTCTTCGTGCATCTTTTTATGCATGGTCTCACCAGATCTGTATTGTCTAAATTTTACCTGCAAATGGTAATCGTTATTGTAATATTAACCGTTTCCTGATAAAGAAACATTCGGTATTCATTGACCGAACAGGAAAAATTCATTGTCGGTTGAAATTTATAAAATCTTTCTATTAAAATGTGTTTTTCAGGAAAACAGGTTTCTCAAGTCCACTATGTGTTATTGCTCTTTCCAGTACTGATGGGTGTTTCCTGTCTAAAAGCCAAAGTATATATTTATTAAATGTAGTATAGTCGGAAATAAAAGGGAAATGTAGGATAGGAAGATTATATTGCGCCAAGCAGGGTGAAGATTCCTTCCTTGAAAATCAATGTTCAAAATACTGCTTTTTACTTGGGCTCAAATCATCAACCAGTTGCCCAGTTTGGAAATAGACAATGATCACAATTTCTAAAGCGGTCACTTGAATAAGCAAAATGATAGCAAACAAAAAGGAGAAAAGTTTTTCGTTCGGTTTTTATTCAAGGTTTTAAGATATTTTCGGATATGCGAAATATTCGTGTAATGGATAACGGCTCGAAATGAGAAACTGGGGATCTGAGTTCGAATTCCAGTCGGGTTCGTTATAGTCGCTTATGCACAACATCCGTTCCGAAAGGTATGAAGCCACCTCTTCTCCAACTCTTCTTCAACAAAGATAACATATAGCGATTTATTAAGCGTGGCTTAGAAGTTACACAAGGCCGTAAGTATGGAACACTCAGTGAGAATCAAACCCACTCGTAAGTGACCTAGCGAGACAAGCTTGTTAACTATTAAGCAACGTTGAAGTGCTCTTAAGAAAGGTAAAATATATTCAGCCTTTAAAACTTAAAATAAGACTTCATTTAAACTGAAACAGCAAACGCTTTTCTTTATAAAAATGGATAATCTTATATTTTAGATATTAATACTATGAAGTTATTCAATTAGCCGTCAGATCATAAACCACAGCCGCTATTAAAAAAACAAACAAACAAGATAACATCAAACGCGTGTAATCCTTTTTAGGGACCTGTGATTTTGATCCATATAATTATGATTATATATAAAATTTCTTAGAAAATGACCCGTTAGTTTTCGTCTGGTTCTCAAGTTAGTTTAACAGACCATTACTAAAGGTGCTCATAATCTCTAACCTTGTGCCAGTCTGAAATAATCTTATTATATATTTATACTTCTACATGTGTATTTATGGATACGATTGCGTACCTACGAAAATTATACTTATATAATTAAAATAATTATATAATTATTATTATTCGATTTAGTTATGAAAATATCGAAAAAAACTAAGATTGAAAAAGAAAAGAAAAGAAAAAAAAACAGAAATAACACAATCAATAAAAAGAATACAATAAAAAATAAAACCAAAATAAAAATTATCGTATTTTTAAAACGTGAAAAACGGGAATAAATAAAATGAAATCATTGATTCATTTTGCAAATTCTTTTGTTTCAATTCTCTGAAGTTACAAATTGAGAAAATAACTAAAGTTTCGGGTTAAGAAAAGTAGAAACGTGTGATTTGTAATATTCGCGTATCATATGCCGAGAAAGATACAAAATTAGCAATTAAATAAAAAAAGTGTTGATAGAAAGCAACAAAAAGAAAAGAAGGAATACCTAAAAGAGACAGAAGTGAAACCTACCTTCGACTTACAGAATAAAATAAATTTCTTATAATTTAAAGAAAAATATCCGCTGAATGTCCTGACGGAGAGATCTTAAAAACTCCCCGACTGAGCAAAAACTAAAGCAGAAAGACTCAAGTGGTTATAGTAAAAGTAGCAGCCGTTAGACAAGTTGAATTCAGTGACAACAATAGTAGTAGTAATAGTGAACATATGAAAGTGTTATCCCTTCGTTTCAACAATGGCTGGAGATACAATAAGATGCAATGAACAAATAATATCATCATCAAATGATGTATACTAGGAACAAGAAAAAAGGAGTTCCCCAAGAGATTCTTTCATTTCGTTTAATTTCATTTTTTCACATTTCTTTCTTTCTTTCTTTCTTTCTTTCTTTCTTTCTTTCTTTCTTTCTTTCTTTCTTTCTATTTCTGTCATAGTTTGTCCTTTTCTTTCTTTCTCTTAGTTAATCTCATCCTTTCTTATTTTTTCATATCCTTTTCTTTCTTTCTTTCTTTCTTTCTTTCTTTCTTTCTTTCTTTCTTTCTTAACTCTCTCTTTCTTTCTTTCGTATTATTTATCCATCTCTTTTTTTTTTTATATCCCTTCCATTTTTTTCCCTGAGTTGTTTTATTCTTCTATTAAATTTTAACTTATTTTTTTCCTTTCTTTCTTTATTCATTTGCTTAACCTTTCCGAAAATCTCAAAATGTAATTCCTCAGTTTTCATAGGATGTTCTATACAATTTCTAATAAGTAACCACGCTCTGTTGCGCACGCGCTCTCAAACACACATACACCGTGTATTTTGTGAGTAACCATTCTTTTTTTTAATTTGATTAAAGATTACAGAAATATTTCAATTAAAAAAGTTGTTATATTTATTTATTTT